>JASGAU010398534.1:0-10803 GCA_030220045.1 Australoheros facetus
CGTTACAGGAAGGTTAGAGCCATGCTCCCATCAGTCCCTATAAATATATAAACCATATTTTAGTGTTTTCGCATAGTTTTGGCTATGTGAAAATAGCTGCAGGTGTTATTGTGACAGGGTAAATAGTTATAAATCCTCCTTTTTCATTTCCACATTTGTACATGTTGGTTTTTATGATTAGGTCATAGTCCCTCCCCCCAGATGTGCAGAGGAGTTGAAGACACTCTTTACTCAGAGCCATCATTTTTAAAGCAATGCCATTTAAACATGACAGTTTGGCAGTTTGTTTTATTACAGCCTATTGCTGTATTCTATAATCTTAGATGTCACACAAGTATAGCAGTGTCATGCAACTTATTTATTTAGGGCTGCTTTACATTAGGGCCGCATATATATATATGTTTTTGTTTACAGTCAAGGGCAGAAACTTTGATCGCACAGTTCATACAACTTATAAATACAAAAGGGTGACTTATTTGTAGAAGCCTCCTACAAACCTCCTCTTTCACGCACAGGTGAAAACAATACACCTGTTTTTCCTTGAGTATACAGTACCTTCTCCAGCCTCCTTTTTAGTTTATCCTCTAACCACCAGATACATCTTAGACATCCATGGCATACTGAGATTGATTTCTAGGTCACAGGCAGGAGGACAGAGGCACAAATGAGAAAAACACTGTCTGTGTTAGCCCTGTGATGGACAGATGACCTGTTCAGGGTGTACTCTGCCTCTCACCCTATGTCAGCTAAAATAAGCTCTAGACCCCCCCATGATCCTTAGTATGGATGGCTGGATTGTGAACAAGCGCAACTTATTTTTCAGATTAACTGGTATCCAAAATCCATCCATATGTTACTTTGTTAATCTAACCTGTTCTAACCTCATGTAGTCCTCTAATGATGTGCACATAGCCTCAAACATAGTACAGCTCTCTATTTTTTGTCCTGCTCTCAGCTTAGGTGGCCTTTTCTCCAAAGGCACTTTCTGTGGTGAAGATACCCTGTGCCCATCCCCCAGTTGCCACATGTACACTGTGGGTACCAACTCACCCCCTGTTGGGTATTGGATCACAGGGTTGAGAGATGGTGGGATGGGGCGGGTGGATTATGCGAGTGTGAGGCTTGTAAAAGGGCTGCCATGGTCTTTCTTTGTGTGACTGATGGCTGGGAAGCTGAACAGGCCTGTTTTGCATGATAAGAGAAGCCAGCATAGGGAAGAATAGAGGTCTATTCAAAGCCTGTCACCCAAGTCCACCCTCCTGCACCAACCCATCACCCCACCCCGTCATCATCCATCCCTTCATCATTTCATCCCTCCTCCTCCTTTCTTTTCTCCTTCATTTTCTGGCTTTCATTTCCCTGTTTTCATTGGTTAATTCTTACCCTATAATCTATACCACTGCCCCACTTCTCTTCCCTTCATACCTCATCTTATTTTATCCCACTTTATTTCTGTTCATTCAAATTTCCCCTCCTTTCCATCAAGCTGCTTATACCTTGATGAGTTCCATAACATTTGAATCCTCTCATTATTTTGTGGGTCTGGTGAATGAGAAGGCATAATGGAAATGTCACGGTCAAAGCTCTTTAACACTAAAAGAAGTCCTGTGACTTGATTCTCTGACACATTCATGGAGTCAGCAAGAGATATTATGGTATAATTAAAGTTAAATAGACACTGCATTAGCCACTAGAAAATTGTAAAGCACCAACAGTCATACACTATAGCCATGTAGTGTAGCCTTATAATATTTCATAAAGACCCTGTAATCTGTGTGCAGTGGGGTTTCAGAGCATTATTTCCTGAAATTTTTATTTATAGGTACTAATGAGAACTGGACTCTTAACTATATACTGAAGGCCATTATGCTTCTAGTCTATCTCATCAATTTAGGCCTTAAAAATACACTGATGACTTTGATGTTATTTCATATGCTTCACACAATGCTGATGATGTAACTATATATTAAAATTCAGGGATTTTTGGAACCTTGTCAAATCTTGTTTTGCTAATATGAGTTATCAGATTCTGCACAAACTTGTGAAATCCAGTCCTTATAGTTAAGATTTGGTAGTTTGTCCGATTACTTTTGAGCCTCTGATAATGGACCTTCAGAAATGTCAGTGATTCCTAAACAGCTGGTGCAATACTTTCATTAAACCCACTGAATTAAACTCTGCACTTCAGTTGCATCTTGACTGTTTGATTTATAATCCACAACTGTGGTGTAAAGAGGCAACGCATGTAGAGTTGTTTTGGGCAGGGATGGTAAGGCACAGTGGTGCAGTTGTTAGCACTGTTGCCTTACATCAAGAAAGTTCTGGGGTTGAATCCCCTAGTCTCTGAGACTTGATGAATTGCCTGATCTCTCTGTAAGAGTTTCCTCTAACATGCAAGTTAATTGGTGAATGTGACCATAGGAGTGAATATAAGTTATGCTATATGGACAAAAGTATTGGGCTACTCCTCTTAATCACTGAATTCAAGTGTTTTCAGTCCCATTACCACATGTGTAAAAGATCAAACACCTCGCCATGCAGTATTTACCTTTACTGGGTAGTTCTAAAGACCTCACTGAATTTGAGTGTGGTACTGTAATAGGATCCCACTATTGCAACAGGTCAGCTTGTGAAATTTCTCCTTCTTCTCCTCCTCCTTCTCTTTCCTGCTACACATTAAAAAGGTCACCTGTAATGGTATTATTGCAGTGGCAGCGTTTAGGAACCCCAGCATCTCAGCCATGAAGTGGCAGCCCACAGAGCGGGGGTGTATGCTGAGGTGCATAGAGCAAAGAATCACCAATGATCTGCTGACTCAGTAACTGCATAGTTCCAAACCTTCTTTGGCATTAACATCAGCACAAAAACTGTGTGCTGGGGAGCTTCACGGCATGAGCTTCCATGGCCAAGCAGCTCCTGTAAGTGTAAGGAATAGGCAACGCAGTATTTTTGGATTCTGGATTGTATTGTTCTGTTTCCAGTTTTGAGAACAGGACAGATGTTGATGGTGGAGCACAGCACAGCAGAGGGGTCAGCCAACTCAGATGCAGAAACAGGAGTCAGTTTGGACTGGAAGCTGGTGGAGTGGGGCAGAGCAGAAAATCACAAAGGAGGCAAAGCTGACCGGAAATTACATAAAAAGGAAATTACTTGAAACAGAAGCTCCAAACCAGGACATATTTGTGGTTAACAAGGAAAAAACGGCTCCAGTGGTTCTGATATAACCAGTACTAGCTGAAAAAACAAACAAACAAAAACAAAAAAACAACCAAACCTTTGCCACATCATAAAACACGTATTTGAGGGTCTTGCTGGATACTATATGGAGAGCTTGATAAAACCACAGATAGAAATTACAAAACGATTTTATTTTCAGGAGCGTATAGTTTGTAGTTGCCTAGGGATTATTAAGATCGCCTTGTCTTACTGGAATGCCTCCCTTCACCAACTCCGTCATCAACAAGTGTCTCACGCACCGCCGGAGCCTTTTCAGTTGCAAATGCACACGCACAGAATGAAGCTTTTTGCTGTTCCCATTGGTTCATGCCTGACTGCACGAGAATAGGAGAACTTTGGGAGTGAACAGACAGATGAGTTCAGTGTGTGAGCTGGCTGTCTGACAACAAGTGGTTTTCCGCAAACTCTTTCACTGCACTGAAACAGCTGCTGCATTTGTATTCGCAAAACTTTACTGTGAAAGTGTATCTTAGTATTAGTTTAATGACTGCCACAACAGACTTGTAATTTACGAGAGGGAGGAAAAAAAACAAAAAAACAACCAAACAAAAAAAGACAGGTTGTCCGTTGCAGTCTCACGGGTGTGTCGTGCGTAATTAGGCTTTTTAATTTGGATCACCCGGTTAAACCTGTAACGAAACCTGGCCAAAAGTCGCCAGGTTGACGGCGACGAAGGCTCGATCGTTTCAACTGCTCTGTAACTCAACTTTACTGCATTTTCCAACATGTACAGCATGATGGAACACGAGCTGAAGCCGACTGGCCAGCCCCCTTCTCATCAGACCTCCCAGGGAATGTCACCGGTCACCGGCACCATGACCGGGAGTATGGGCAGCAATGGAAACTCTCACCCGAGCTCTAAAACGGTATGTACACCTGGAAACGACCCCATGGATAAAGTTAAGCGGCCTATGAACGCTTTCATGGTCTGGTCCAGGGGGCAGAGGCGGAAGATGGCTCAAGAAAACCCAAAAATGCACAACTCTGAAATCAGCAAGCGGCTGGGGGCCGAGTGGAAACTTCTGACCGACGCTGAGAAGCGGCCTTTCATTGACGAGGCCAAGCGGCTCCGTGCAGTCCACATGAAGGAGTACCCCGACTACAAGTACAAGCCACGGCGCAAGACAAAGCCTTTGCTTAAAAAAGACACTCAGGTAGGCAAGTACCCACTGACAGCAGGAAACCTATTGGTGGCAGCGGCACAAAGCCAAGGTGGGAGTCCTAGGATGGAGAGCTATGGCTGGGGCCCTGCTGGAGGATATGCCGGCATGCAGGGCGAGGCACTCGGGTACACGCAGCAGCTCCACCGGTATGATCTGTCAGCTCTCCAGTATCCACCTGCAATGACGGCGCCACAGACGTACATGAATGGAGCCAACTCATACAGGTGAGTGTACGTCTGAGTATTTATATGAAAAAAGAGTAACAATGCAGCTTCACGGGATATCTTAAAAGTGGGAAAACGTGCCGAGATAAAAATATTGAGAGCAAATATCGGCCAAAGGCGTTTAATTAGTATTTTAAGATTCAGCCTTTTTTTTTCTTTTTTTTTTTTTATTGTGAAGGATCTTTTCTAAACTCAGTTCACTGTTGAACAGTTTGGTGTTAAAACCGGCTGAAAATGCAGCAATTTCAGTGAAGTCTGACTTAATTGCTTCTTGGACATAAACTTAGCGGCAGTAAAGCATTCTTTCTGATGTGATGAAAATCACCGTGCTACTTTTTTTTTTTTTTAAATCTCTAAATTTGAAAAGTGTTATTTATTGAATGAAAATTGCAGTACAAGAAAGAAATAATGCTCGATGTTCTGAAACGCCTCTCCAACTAACATAAGAGTGAATATGCAGTGGGTTTACTCAGAGCAGATATGTTGAGGTGAAATGCGTCCAGTCCGACTGAATCACAAAGAACTCTAAATATGATGGAGAACGAGGTTCAGGCTGTTGTTTAATTTGCCCTGCCTGGATCCTGCCTGGAATCTTTATCAGGATCATTTGATGGCAGTCAGGCCTGCTCTGTGTGTGGTCCTGTACCCACAGTCCCCTATTGCTCCCAAACCATTGTCCCCAGTTCCAGGAGATTTTGCCTCCTACCATAGGGCCTCCTGGCCCTACAATACAAAAACTGAACACACTGATAAATTTTCTGGTGCAAGGACGCATGATATTGCAGTTTATTCCAATATTTCCTTATTTTATTTATTCTGCTGACTAATAAATCACCTTCAATTGTTTCAGTCCCTTTTGCTCTGCTTTTTAAAAAAGCAAAACAAAATCAGCAGTGGAATCCCTAAAGCTTGACTCAGATTTATTTTATTTAAAAAAACAAACTGTTTTTACAAGTCAAGTCAAATGCTAATTTCCTGGACCATAGCTTCCACTGATGCTATGGTCTAGGACAATATTTTCAAAGTATTTATAGCAATAATATTTCTTATAAACTGTTAAGAGAATTTTATATAAACATTTAAAATATTTGTTCTTTATTTATGAATACATTTTTAGAATCCCCAAATTAAATGAAACCTCATGAAATCATGATGAGCATGTTTTTTTGCTGAAGACATGTTGACATCATTGCACAGTATTACATACTTGACTATCTTGTGGGATTCAGATAGAAAAAGTAGACGTACTGAATGAAGACCCAGAGGGTTAGAAGGGTGATGACGTATAGAGCAGTTGTCAGGCAGTTTTCCTCCCTGATCCTGTCTCAACATGTAGGTTGAGGCAGATTCTTTTATCATAGTCTGAACACTGACGAGCACGGACTCATTTACTCATTAACCGTTGTATGGTATAAGCTGTGGTTTGGTAATTACACACGTTAAAGTAGCAACACCACTATGAAAAAAATCCCCAAATTATATACATATTTAAAATGTGTATTTATAAACACATACACGTGCGTGTATTATGTTTTATATAAAAATAAAAAACTATACATGGCACTATATTGTAGAATGTACTCATTTCTACTAATGTAGAAATATGCTTGGCATGTTTTTATTTTTTTTTAATGATGAAAAAGACAAGGTGATGCCAGGAAAAAAAAAAAATCCAGTTATTTTCAACAATGTAGTGAATGTGGTTTAACTTGTACTGTCTTCTTCAACCTTCAGCCCCATGTCATACAGCAGCAGTCCACAGCAGCCAAGCCCTGTCACGATGTCTATGGTGAAATCAGAACCAGTTTCCCACTCTCCTCCTACGGGCACACCAAACCACCATCGGGGGGCTTTGCAGGGTGACCTCAGAGACATGATCAGCATGTACATTCCTGGACCAGGAGGAGATGCCACTGACCCCTCAACAGCACAGAGGGGTTACACCAGTGTCCAGCAGCACTACCTCACTGGAACCGTTCCCCTCACACATATCTAGGACTGAAGATTATGCATGACCAGCTGGACAAGAGATGGAATCAGGTGTGGAGTACTTCAGATTGGCAAAACAAAGATACGAGTTGTGAAGGATAAACCAACCTTTCCCCATATTCTAATGTCTTAGAGTTCTTGATGATGTGTCTGCAATACATGTACCAATTATTTTTCTAATATTGGACAATGTTCTCCTTTGGTGCCACACACACCAGACACATCTACAACTACACATGCAGTGCTGAGAGTCCACCCTGCCCACCACCCTGCCACAGACTGCTCTCCCTCAAGGTCTTCAGTGATGACAGGGGTACTGTCTGTTGTGTATGTAGTATGTATTTTTTATTTTTTAAGTGTTTTAAAACAATTTAAATGTATTTTTAGAACTGATTATTTTTTTTTAGATTCACCCCAAATGCTTGTGACATTGGCATTCATGATGGTTCCACCATAGTCAGTGATGGTTGGACTTGTTCACGTGGTGAATTACTGTCTTTGAGAGGAGCTGCTTTCTGCCGTCGGCAGCCGTAACACAAATAAGTTGTACAACCTTGTCAACTGATTACAGACTCTCAGCTAATGATGAAGCTGGTGAGCTGAATTGAGCAGTTGCTGGGCCTTTTGCTCTCCCGATGAGCAGAGCTGATGCCAACAGGGAACTTGAGAATGAACTGCACAATGCAAATAACACCTTTTAAAACTCTAACTCTTTGTGACATGGCTTTGGTTTAGTAGACTTGCTGTTGTTGTTTTTGTTTTGTTTTAATTTCTACTCTTGAAATGCATTTGAATGAGAGGACAACACACTCCTGTTGGACAATCACCACCGTCTCCACAGAAAAAAAGGACTGGCTTTTTGCAGATGCTTGAATTAGAATCTCCTACGTAGCCTAAAAGACCAAATCACAATATTGGTTCTAAGAAGATATGACTTGTTTTTACTATATGGGGTTATTTGCTATAATTTAGTTCTAGAATGAACCTTTTCATGTTAATCTTCTGAATCTGAAGTGAGCATCCTGAACATGTATTCATTTCATCTTGCACTAGGCAAGTGTAGTATTGTTTTTATGCTTTTAAATAACTGAATGGATTTTTATGTATACTGCTATATTTTCATTTGGGCTGTTTTATTCCAAATATAGCACATTAAGTATTAGGGGGAGGAAGGGGGTGGGGGTTATTTCAAGTTATGTTGTCGTACGAGCACACTGACCCTCCAGCTGTGTTTTTAAATGAACTGTCAACTGTATTTTTTTTTTAATAACTTTTAAAGAGAATGCGTAAGTGTTCCAGATTAAACCTCAGCAATGCTTCAGTCTTGTTTCTAAACTTTTCCAGTAACATAACTAGACGTAGTAATGATGATTTTTCTTTTCTTTAAATCCTGGTTCTCTTAAAAACCTGCGTTTGGTTCTCAAAGTATGACCTGCAGACACGAGTGCACTACTGGACATGTCATTCACATATTATGACATATTACTGTGGAATGAGATGAAGGACATATTAATGTTCAACTTAAGTTTCTGTTCTAGTCATCGTATCAGCCACGTCATTAATAATCAAATTTTAAATCAGTGCCAAAGTAAGAATTAGAATATAAACACCACTCTGTGCACAAATACATTAAAAACACTATCTGACCACTTGCACTGCAGCTCTGAACTTTGCATGTGAGAACACAAATGTCCACTGCATTTGGATAAATGTAGCTGTTAGAGTCTAACCTACCTAGGTCAGTGTGATGTCAGATAAACGTATGAATAATGGTGCACTTACTGCTAATATCTGTCAGGCACTTGTTGGAAAGTCACCACTGTATCCACAGAAACTACATGCCTAAACTTTGAGTATTTTCAGTGGTGTGAACAGGTATGATGGGGGTATTTCCCCATGGTGTACCACACGTGAAAAGGACAAATGTAGAAAACTTGACTTGAGTCTCGTGAAACAGTCCAAAGCTCATGCATGGAATAAGTTTAGTTTTTAATTTTTTTCTGAAAGTAACCCCATGCTTTCTCCCTTCATTGGATCATTGAAACTTTGAGAACCTCTGTTTTAACCTCTATTGTCTCTTTTTTTGTCTAGCTTTTCTGATTAGCTGTTTAGTGCTGCTGAAGAAAGCAAACAGTTGTTTCAGTCTACAAAAACTGAATTTGTTAGATTTATTTTGTGCTAGGCAGCTTTTTATTTGCTAGTAGAATATGTACAGCTGAATGTGTCCTGGGAAAAGATTTCTGACTTATTTTTGACAAAAGTGGGAACAGTTCATTAAAGTTACATGTAGATGTTTACATTCCTACCCAAGTATTTGAAAATACAACTTTTATAGTGACATATTTTTTAATAAATTTTCATTTATGTAAATGTTGCCATTTATAGGTTACTGTAAGTAGCATTTATGTAAATAGTGTACATATTTTTAGGCTCTTATAATAAGAGTCTTCCTTTTTGATTAAAAAGATTTGTTATGGGTTTCATGACATTAATAAAGTATATATATGGTAACATGTTTTTCATTTATACAAAAATTATGTCTCCTATGAAATAGGACAAACTAATTGACTTTCCATTTCATGAATGCAATCCAATACAATCTGTCATGAATCTGATCTTTAAAAGTGATAATGTTCTCTTTAAAAATTCCAACCTGAACTATAAACTCTATCTTATTAGTATACATTATATTAGTGAATTCATTTATTTAGACACTGTTGTACTGGATTGTATTGGGTTTCACAAATGATCCTATTGGCTCCTGAGTCCAAGTCCAAGTTGTGGCCAATATGTGGGGTGGCTGTTGCCCAGGAGAGCAGCTCATCTTCTAACTGAAGGTTGGTCGAGTTGCTCTTGATACATTTATCAGTGTGTGATTGGGTGTGAATGTTTGATAGAAAGTGCTCATGTGTGTGAAGGGGTGAATGAGACATGCTGTGTAGAGTGCTCATAGAGTAGAAAAGTGCTACATAATAGCCAGTTCAGTACTTGTACTGTAAATGATATCCCCTTAAAACTATTTTACAACCATAAGCCGTGTTTTTACATTCACACAGCAGCTTCCCTGCTTTTCCCAAGTGATCATTCTAGACTTTCTACAACTGTTTTTTTAATGGATGGTAATGATAATATACATGTGATTTTTGAATGACTCCATTGAGTCCCTGGTTTCTACATATATGTACTTTTGCTGTGCTATAATCATATTACGTTTATATTAAATTATACAGTGCTGTGAAAAAGGATTTGCTCCTTCCTGATTTTTTTTTCCATTTGTTTGATGAGCTGAAACTTGTGTGACAAATATGCAAAAATAAAAAAATGAAGGGTGCAAATACTTTTTCACAGCACTATATACAAAATAATACATTTCTTTTGCTTTAGAGTTGAATTGAAAACTGGTTTTCACTTGTCACCAGTTTTGTTTCTCAGCTGTTGCTTCAAATATTTCCTCATCCATCAGCACGGCAGAGACCGAATCAATCAATCAATCTCTCTCTCACACACACGTATGTGTGTTTGTAGGTAAGGATGAATTTAGAAATTTTTTTGAGGGGGGTGGGGGTTGGGAAGGGGGTTGTCGACATTAACTTAGGCAAGTGAGGCTCGATTATTTACTTTCTTATCTTCACGCTCTTTAAAAATTCACTTTCCCCATTTTCCTCCTCCCTTTGACTCCCCCTCTCTCCACAAAAAAAGCGGGTGGATGGCCCATTCGTAATTGGCCGTTTCGGAGGCACATTGTCCGCGGCTTTTCAAGTCGCAGGTGCATATAGTAAACCCGGAGTCCCCGCTTCTCCCCTGGGCGCCTTTGTTCCCTCTCCCCGCTTTCCTCACTCCCCCACCGAGCAGAAAATTAGGGTTGCTTTTTAGGGCTTAGTCCTCAGGCTTAACCCTTTCACCGATCATCGCCTTTCTCATGGAAATGGGAGCGAATCACGCACTGGCTAATCGGTCACTGAGGGGAGGGGATAAAATGCTGAGGAAAGGGTGAAAAGATGAGGGCACCAAGACCAATAACAGCAGGGGCAAGACAATGTAGAGCAGATGCGAGAGACTGCGAAAACCTATAGGTTCTGAGACTTCTCCAACAGCACATGCACGTATCTTAATGTGACATTGTATAGCTGTTAAAGGTTGCAACTCTCGCTCTATTTATGTGTGTGTGTGTGTGTGTGTGTATATATATA
>JASGAU010398541.1:0-18441 GCA_030220045.1 Australoheros facetus
CTGCACTACTTCCTGTTATCACGTGCTTCCGTTATAAGTATAAAACAATCCAAAACAATTTATACAAACATACAAATAGAAGATATGATAATTTATAATAACAGAATGGAATTTATACGATAATTCCAACAGTATAAACAAAAGGCACTTCTGAGTCAAAGCTACATCACACAGGCACTTCTATTAACATTCAGCTGTAGATGTACTATAGAAATTGCTCAACAATAAACTATTGGCATATTTAAATTATAATGCTCCTCAAATAAATTAATGCTTTTTCCCTCCATAACAAAAGACTCACAGCTGTACTATTAAAATGTAAACAGAAAAGATACAGAGCATAAACAGCAAAAGTCTTGACTTATTCTTTAAAAAAGCCAGACTTCACCAAAGTGCTTCCTCCTGTGTGTACTCCTGTACACCTAGTACTCTGTACAAATAATAAAGCATGCAAACAGACTGAATGAACAAAATTCCATCCTTCAGTCAGCAGGATTTTAGCCAGCTCAGTAAATCCATAGACATATGCGCTGACGTATCACAGCAACGGGCCCAATGCAGCATCTACGTATCTGCCTGCTGCATCACAAACACACGAAACAGACCCAGTTCCGCTATTAAGGTCACGTGACTTATGGTACAAACCAACTTCCGCTATGGATTGTATGGCAGGGCTAAGTTGGCAACACTGCCAAGCTGTCGCTTCCTGCATGATTTACGAGTGAAGCGGTGAGGGAGAGAGGTGGGGCAGTGTGAAGTTGTGCAGAGACAAATTGGGAGAACAGAAAGGTGAACTGGTGGATCTACAAGTATGATTGTAACGTGACATAGACAATATCGATATAAACGATAATGTCTCATCTTATATCGTGTATGAAATATATTGATATTTCTTAAAAACTCGATAAATCGCCTAGCCCTATTAGGGACCCTTACTGGTTGCATGCCCCAACCACCACTTGAATCCCCATTCTCTTTTTCCAAAGATAGTGTGGCTGCCTCTATACTATCCAACTGTAACCCCCATTCTTGGCACAAGATCAGAAATCTCTGTCCATAAGAGTGAACCCTCAACCTCTGAGGTCTCGGGGAGAGAAAGGGTAGAGATGTTTACATATCTTGGAGTACTGTTTAGGGAGGGAAGATGGGACAGGGATATTGACAGACAAAGTGGTGCACATCTGCAGTGATGCTGGTTTGTTGTGGTAAACTGAAGCTGTTGATTTACTAGTCAATCTACATTCCTACCCTCACCTATGATGACAAGTGGGTAGCGACCAAAAGAATGAGATTGGGGATACATGTGGTGGAAATCATACAGAATAGCTTGGTCCTTTTTAGGAGGGGCTTAATGTAGAGCTTCTACTCTTTCACATCAAAAGGAGCCAATTGTGGTGGTTCAGGTATCTGACCAGGATCCCTTTTTGGCAGCATCTAGGTAAGGCGTTTTGAGTATAGGCACCCATCATATGCTGGAAAGACCTCAGTGTACCCCTGGAAGAGCTGAAGGATGTGGCAGTTTGGCAGGGCAGCCATAAATGTATTTGTGGTACAGGTAAAATGGTCACAAGAGGATCTAAAATGTATTAGCTGACTGTACCTTTTCTCTATTAAATAAAATAAATATCCCAGTGTGTACAATTGTCCAGGGGCTTGTAACAGATTTGGGGAAGCAATGGAAATGAAAGACTTGTCTTCTGATTTGAGATCTGCAACTGTACATACAACAACTCTGCCACATTAGGAGGTTGAAGTGCTGTGGCTACCATTTGATTGCGTGGCTGCTCCTAATAAGTACTTGTTAAGTGTAGACATGTACAAAATCATCTGGACAATCTAAAATCAATCTGTGTCGAATTTCCAGAACACTGGTTGTACTTCAGCTGGTATTACACTTGCTTGTTTGTATCACAGTTTCTTCAGATTTGGAACTGATTAATAATTCAGGTTTCACCCCTCAGTGTAGCCCAGATGTGATGAATGTTCCAATGCACTGTTCTTGTCTATTGTCTGAAGTAACTTTTTGTTTGAATTTGAGTTGGTTTGAATCAAATTGACACACACACACACACACACACACACACACACACACACACACACACACACACAAATCTCTTGTGTTATGTTAGTTTTGCAGTCCTTTGTATTCTGTTTGTACAGTTTACACAGTGCTCCATCTGTTGTGAGGGTTGTTTTATCTGACAGGACATAGTAAATCTTTGCAGCGTCCCTTTGTCTCAGTCATGTGCTTCTGATCTCTTTCTCTTTGCCTCCACAGCGTTATCAACACGAGTAAAGGTCAGAGTCTCTGCCCCGTACTGTTCTGCTGTCACTGGACATGTCTGAGTCAAGTGCTTATTAGCTTTGGCCTTTAGCTCTTTAAAGATCAGCCTCCACCAGCCACCACACCAAGGCTCTTTCAGATTTCTGCTTGGCCTGCTGGCACATATTTTTCAATTCTTTTTGATTGTTGAGTAAATGCTGAAACACTCAACATACAGATAAACACATAATATTTACCTGTCACTATTCTCCATTTGTTTTAATGTAACTATAAATATAACCCCCCATTTAGTATTCTCTCTTTAGTTTACTTTTGAAAATGACATGTGCTTGAATCACATGTCAGATGTCTTGTAGGGATCTGTAAGTGTGGTGAGTCTATCAAGCACATTTATTTAGGAATGACACTGCTCAGTGTCCTGGAAAAGCTTAGGCAGTGCCAGCGTGCTGGAAGGAAGGCTCCAGTTTGATTCATGCAAATTCTGTCTTGGTTCTGGGACAATAGAGAAATTCTTGACTCCTGCAGTAGAATTGTTGGGCCATGAAAGTCTGCACATCCAGGCTAATTGTCCTTTGTAGACTTATGTCAAGATGGCTTATGACCATCTTGTGGCTGTTACTGTGGGAATCTGGGCAGCCGAGACTGTAAATCCCAACTCATTTACTCTGCCTCACTGTTCATTGGGAACAGCTTGCACACAGAATAGTAGAGTACAGTAACCTGAAGATTTGGAGTACGTTGTGGCATACAATGCCTTGGTTAGGTCCCAAACACACTCACACGACACTCTGGTGATTTCCACAGCAGCCTTTTTATTCTCCGTTAGACACTTCTCACATTTTTCCGTTTTGCATCCCGGCTAGGTATCCACTTTTGGCTCAGCTCAGTCCTCCCCTCTCCTCCTGCCAGCTACTGCATAAAAAGACACATACACACAATCGCTTTTGTGCTGGGCAGCTGCACGCTGCCCGTCCTCCCTTGATGCCCCTGCCTGAACCCACTGCCCCATTTCTCCCCTGCAGCCATGCCCCAAACCACACCCCACCGCCACATATGTCTAACACATAATCGCACATATAGCACCTTGAGGTGACTGTTGTTGTGATTTGGCACTATATAAATAAAATTGAATTGTATTGAATTATTATCAGTCAGTTTAACAGAACTTTTTAATTGCACAGTGAAGTTTATTATTTTGATGGCACAGTATTTTTTCAAGGTTTCAGTGGGTTTTATTAAAATTGTGTTTTAGCAAATGAGTAGGTAAAACACCATTTTAAAGTTAAATCAAGTAAATGCCCAAAGCAAGTTTTGAACTTTAATGAATTAGGTTGCATGGCTTTTATAAATATTAGTACACTGAACTCAGACTTATTGACAGAATATTAAAGAAGAGTGAAGGTTGATTAACCCTTTATAGGAAAAGTGCCTGTTTTTAGTAATTTCCCACACTTTATACAGTATATGACGTCCATCCTGTTTTTAAAAATCATAATGTGTATGTTGTAATGTTCTAAAAAAAAGTGATGATGATAAAAATCTGTTATAATATTCTAAAATTTATATGTTATTTTCACCATGTGTGTGTTTTTCTTGTATTATTTATATATGCACTTCTTGGAATTTTTTTACTACCTCTTACGGGCAAGAAACCAAATATGGTAACTTTCCTGATTTTGATTTTCTACATGAAGATGAAACATTGTGAAAAATGTCACAAAAGTAATTAAGTCTTATGTCCTCCAATGACACTCAACAAAGTTGTAATTGTCAATTTCAGAGTATTTCAATGAGTGCCCTATTAAGATTAAATATTAACAGATGGTTCAGGGTCACCTGATCCAGCCCCAATTATAAGCTTTATCAAAATGGAAAGTTTAAAAGCCTAGTCTTAAAAGTAGAGAGGTTGTCTGTCTTCTGAGGCCAACGTAATGCCATTCAGAGTACGTATCTGGTTAGGCATTGTGTTCCTGAAATGTTTACAGCCAAATCCAGTAACCTATGTTTTGTCTGAATTTAGAAAAATAAAATTACAGGTCATCCAGGACTTAATGTCCTGGATGACCTGTAAACGACATCCCTGAACCGTCTGTAGTTTTCTGATTGATTTGTGTCAGCTGGCTTTATGACCCTATGGAATTCCACTTTTACATTTTGTAACTCCTTACTAATGTGAACAAATAGGAAAAGAACAAAGGAAATCCACCACACATTTCCTTTAATACTAATAGTGTATTTTAGTCTTTGTAGTAAAATACTGTAATCAGCTGTTCCAAATGCTGAGGTCTAGCAGGACAAGCATGGCCACTATCTGAGGCCACAGGGGATTTCTCTTCTGGAACCTTATAATTTTTACTCTATAATTTGCAGGGCTTGGGATTGTCAACTCCAATAAAACTGAGACTTAACAGGCAGATTGGGTAGGTATTATCACTGATGTGGGTGTTACTAATCACACGGTGAAGGAGAAGTTAGGCTTGATAGTGAAACAATGAATTTAACAGCTAAGGAGTGAAGAAGTACAGACCCAAATGCAGAGAGACAGAGTTCAGAATACAACCAGAGGCCTTTATTAAGGCTAATTAAATTCCAGGAGAAACAAAAAAGCTAAATAAGGCATGAGGATTACATGTATCACTACAAGCGCTTTGAGTAAAGGGAATATGCTGCAGGAATGAGCAGGAAACGAATGGGCAGACTACACAGTACAACACAACAAAGAACAGAAGCAAAGCGAGTGCTTAAATACACAAGAGGTAATCAGGAAAATGGGAACATAAGGTTAATTAGACACAACTGAAACTAATGAAGGATGATAAGACAAGGGAGGTAAAATCAGGAATAACACACATAAGATAACAGCTACCAAAATAAAACAGGAAGTAATGTAACAGGGGACTATCTGACACAGAGACAAGACTTAACGTGATACAAGGAAATCCAAAGAATAAAATATAACTATATATAAGTAGAACTCTGGCCATAAACAGAAATATGATGACAAAAGGTAGCAAGAACTAAAACTAAGAAGCCCTAAAGACTAAACTGAGAATATAATCCTAAATAAACTAACCAGAAAATATCTGCTACTTAAAAGAATTCCAAACACGGCAAACACAGGAATCCAAATATTAATCAAAAAAGCTCAAAACTCAGGCAAAAAACCCAGGGTGCATGACACAGAAAGGCTTTCTGGGGTTAAGAGTTACATGTGGCTTCCAACTGCGATTTCTGCTTTTACACCATCAAATAGCCCAGCGTTGTCCCCTCGGGGTGTTTTTAGCTTTGTTTTAAAATATTGACAGAACAGACAAAGGCTTGGTCACATGAGGACAGGTGGTATTTACTTTGCTCTTTTAATGCTTTTCAAAGCATGTTGACCCTAAATTTTCTCTGTGCAGTATTTCCTCTTCTCTTTAAGCTGTCTGTGTGTACTTATAATATTGATGTTGTGAGACAACATGTGGGACACCTGTTTACCTGGTCACATTGTGGCGATCCACAAGTCCACATAATTAAATAAAGAAATAATTACATTAAGGTGTGAGAAATTGTTATGCTAATTGTGGTTAGTGTTACAATAATTCCATAGGAAATTAATGTACATCAGTGCAGGGACATCTGAAGTGATGAAAATCGTGTGTGTGTGTGTGTATGCGCAGTGGGGCTCTGGTCAGCAGTCTCCTCTTTCAGAATCGACCATCTGGTGTTTGAGCTCTGAGGCGTTACTTTGGCCTGACAAAGCACTTTCACACACTCACGCACATACTCACATACACAAACACACAAATACAGATTCTGGCTTCTTCTTTCTCTTAGAACTGTTGTCTCTGCATCTGAAAGCACACATTTAATTATAATAAGCTTGTATATTGCAAATCAATAGCTTACACCACCACATTCAGTGACAGTGTTTTGGAATGAGATGCATTGCTGCTAGCAAAATGTACAACAAACCAATATTATTTGTTGGGGGGAAAAAAAGAACATTTTCAAAGCTCGGCTTGTTTTGGGAACCGTTCTTTTGGTTTACTTTTCTTCTTTCAACCTATTGACCTACAATACATCCGATCGATATGCTACCACACCGCTCCTTATTGGTGATGTGTAATATGGAAAAGGAACCTGCACAGCTGCTGTAAAACTAATCAATGCTTGGCACTGCAACCCCTTATTGATGATATTTTATATAGCAAAGGATGCAGTCTTGCAGGCAAACTTTAAAACTAATCAATAGATCACACCACAGCTTCTTAGCACTGCAATATTTAGGAAAGGATACAAATGGCCTGGCAACTAATCAATGCATGGACCTGCATCCTCTTATTGATGATGCTTTTTCTGGGAAATGTTAGTAGAGAATTCACAGCAGCGTGTGGTTGTTTATAAGGAGCAATATATCTTAGCAGTGAGGTTAAACAAGACGTAAGACGTTTTGAGGATTGTATTGTATGCCTTATTGCTTATCCAATTGCCAAGAAGGCAGTTAAAGGCAGCAGTACACAAAAAGCTGCATTGTAACGGATGATGAGATTATTGCTGAAGATTTTCTTTAGGCAGAAATATCACAGCAACTGCTGCATGGGTTATCATTGGATTTTGTTCATCCGTGCACATGCCACTCAAGATGAACTGCATTAACTTTAATGATCTTTGGTAAACATGGATCTCTGAATGGGGAAGTCACAATACTGGAAATTTTGTAAATGGTAACAATACCACAGTTACACAGATTCAATTCTCGATGTCTAATTCAATACCTAAACAAAAATGAATATCCCTTGAATATCTCATTATTTAAAGGTAAACTAAAAAAAGTCTAAAAAAAAAGTTTAAAATGTTAACATTATATGTTATATGACAGCATACAGACTGAAATGTTAGGATAGTTGTTGAGAAGCCTACTAACGTTATTACGACATAATCACCTTGAATTCTTCGAACAGATCTGGATGCCAGTCTTTTAGGCGCTTCACTAAATTGGAAGTATCTCCTCCCTTTGTCTGAAAAGCACAATATTGTCATTTGCATAATGTGGTTTGCGAATCGTTTAACATCCAAATCTTACTGTCTTTCTTATTAAGTCAGGCCGGGGCTATCACAGCAGCTGCATTATTCGTCGTCTTCCATGTGTGAAGGCATCGGAAGTATCCGTTAAAGTGACATTCGTACCTGCAAATGTTAACATGAGCTCAGAGATTAGGTTTGTGTTCAAGTGTTAGTTTTGGTGGGTTTTCTTGTTTTCATTTCGGTATTGTCTGGTGTGGTGCAGCAATTTTACCAAGACAACACAATCACAATTTCCTCCTATGAGAAAAAATAAGTACAATAAAGTAACCTTAATTACATTTATTGGATTTTTATAACATAACATTTTATATCTATTCATATATCTTTATATGTACTGTCTGTGCTTGTAGCAAAGAAGCACCACATTGCACTCCATCTGTAATTGTACAATATTGGAGATGGGGAGTCATGATTTATGGTGTACTTGTATATGTGTGTGAAGGTAAGAATATCTGCAAAACAACTCACCCAAGGACAAATAAGAGACACAAATGAAAAACTGTAAAGGCTGAAAGTTTGTAACTCTGAAAATTGTTGTTGTTGTAATTTTGTTTTTACCCTTCTTTTGATTTATGAAGACAAAAGGGACTCGTGATGAAATTCCAACACGTATCAAGTGCGAAACGGCTATTAGGAAACATTCTCTGCAATAAAACAGCAGAATCTGAGTTCCTTTGGACCTTTAAATTAAGTTTTCTGCATTGAAAACACTTAGTCCTCTGTTTGACCAAAGCAAGTAAAGAATAACCTAGAAACAGTGTCTTCAGCTATTGAACAGAAATGGGTTTTAAAATGCTAACCAGATTTTTGCAGTGCATGTTTATTTCTGCATCTGGAACAATGAAACATGACTTAAAGGTCAAGCTGTTCTTTAATCTGTCACACTCTCGCACACTGACACACACACCCTCACACCCCTATACGGATGAAGGTTTATTACTTTATACCTCAAAGGTTGAAATGTAATAAATCAATCTTTTTTTTATTACTATTATTTTTGTCTCTCTGCAGGAGCTGGAGGTTGGTCACCTCTTATGTCAGACAGGTATCAGTGGCTTGAGGCTGACTTGGGTGAGCGGACTAAGATCACAGCTGTTGCCACACAGGGCCGTTATGGCAGCTCTGATTGGCTAACGTCTTACCTGCTGATGTTCAGTGACACGGGACACAACTGGAGGCAGTATAGACAGGAGGACAGTATTGGGGTGAGTCCATACAGCATTATGTACTCCCAAACAACAATCTGAAGACCTTAGAATTCTTTTTCAATGGTTTTAATCATTGAAAGCAGTATAATTGAGGCTTATGTAACAATACCACCTTAAAAACTGTAAAGCACTTATGGAGAAGCATCAGTACATAAAAACAATCATATTGATTGCAGCTAATTTTCCTGGACTGCCACAGTCATATTTACATATACAGATGATTTGGTGTTTAGTAGGTCTGATTTGCATGAATCAGTCAGTCCTGCGGAGATAATCACAGTCATCAGGAGCCCTTTGACTCTTCATTAATAATGGATGAACCAATGAAAGGGCTCTGCTGACTCTGCGTACCTGTTGCCAAAACACTTAAGCTGCTGTTGATGGACACGGAGTGAGACAAGGAGATTGATGCCATGCAATTCGATTTAAAGGCCTTCTGAATGCTAAGATGATACAAGTGACTTTTCAGACTTGGAACTGTATTCTGATAATGTTCAAAGAAGAGTTTTGACAGAACCTGAGTAGCTATTTGACCTTTCTTACAGTCTTCTTGGTAAACTAAGTAAAGCCAGCTGTTGGACATACCTTTTATTTTTTTCCTCTTTAACTTGTGGCTACAAAGTTCAGAACAGTTTCCACACTGAGTGACTCGTCCCTAATTTCACTTAAACATAAACGGCTGTAGTCTTTGGGATAAATTAAACCCATCTATAGCGATGGTACCTTTACGTAGATTGCACATCTTTCTTTGAATGTCAAAAGCAGTTATCCCTGTCAGAAGAGCTGCTGAAGCACTGAGGCATTAACTCCCAGCACTTCTCTTCAATGTTATACCTTCACACAAGGGTCACGTCAGACTTGTACTTGGCTCACTGTGAAGATATGGATCAGTTTCATAGGGATATTCAGTAGTTTTTCAGTTTTTCTGATCTGTAAGAAAACAGCAATGAATCCTGTCAGCACATTGAGCCTGTTGTAAATATGCCTCCAGTGGCTTTAATGTCAAATCCAGTGGTCTAGCAAACATGTAAAACATGGCATATTGCCCCACTGTGAACATGACCATTTATCCAGGGTGAAGCTACATTTGTTACAGTGCTGCAGAAACGAGCTTTCGATTAGATGTCGAGCCGCGGCAATTTGCTACCATCAGAAGAATCCAGCTAATCTCAGCACAGAGGATCTTCTTTGAGCGAGAGAGCAGAGGACAGCTCTTTGCAGCTTAAAAACATGTTGATCTGATGCTCTACATAAACTCTGCACAATCCCAGTCACATTTCAAAGGGTTTCTGAACTTTTGTGAATCAGGCAGATAGGCTTAGAGAGCCTGTCAGAGGAGAAAGTTGATGGCAAAGCTGCCGGATCAACCACGGCGCCTTTTCTGCTAGGGTTCTGCTTTCAGCATACTAGGCTGAAGACCAGGGATGTATTTTTCATGCCACAAGAAAGGAAGACTTTGGGGAGGATGTTATAATTGTATCATTGTTCCCAGAGACACACAGGGTAAGCAGGGTAAGTAACTTTACAAAGTAAGACAGCGGGTGCCCTAAAAGAGCATCAAAGAGCACCCAAAACCAGAGGACAGCACAAAAGACAAAGGAAAAGATTAGACTTAGCATGGCTTAGTTTCTATTTTTTTTTCTATCAAAACTATGACAATCACCTTCCTTTGTCTGGTTTCTGTCTTGTGTTGGCTCTGTGGTATAAATAAAATGACACTGGAATAAATGAGCTTTTGAGCTGTCTGTGCACATTCATAAATAAACATGAAAACTTAATAATTTGTCACCTGACAGATGTTTACAGTTGCCTAACAGACAGGCAACCGTTTTAGCGCACTTGTCAATTTCAGTATTAATATGAATGCACAGTGCAAGACAGAAAACTGAGTGTCTGTGTGCAAGGATTCTTCCAGGGCCCTCTGTGACTTTCAAAGGAAATGAGAAGCTGTCGTTTCTGCAAAGCCATTTGCTGAGCCGAACGCTCTTCTGGTTCATCAGCTGAGAGGAAAAACTATGTTCAGCTGCTCAGTCTAAAAATAAAACTTGCCCATATCCAGGCATCTAATACATGGCTGCTAAGGCCATCTGTACAGTACTGTCAGTTCACATATTGTTGGTGTGCTTTTTGTGTGGGTGTGTGTGTGTCCAACACTGAAACCAATTTGTTCCTTTTAGCAAAAACAACAGCAGAAGCCTTTATTATAAAAACATAATCAGGATCCAAATACACACTTACATGCATTATTTTAAGTTACACCTCATTCTTATACATACAACTCCCCTATCTCTTTATTATAGACAAATTAATGCATTAATGAAGTGTATAAGCTTGGGCAGCACGGTGGCACAGTGTTTAGCACTGTTGCCTCACAACAGGTTTGAATCCACCTCGGCCTGGGCCTTTCTGTGTGGTGTTTGCATGTTCTCCCTGTGTTTGCTTTGCTCCAGGTACTCTGGTTTCTTCCCACAGTCCAAAGACATGCAATTACTGGGGTTAGGTTAATTGGTGATTCTAAATTGCCCACAGGTGTGAATGGTTGTCTGTCTCTGTGCGTTAGCCCTGCGACAGGCTGGCGACCTGTACAGGGTGTACCCCACCTCTTGCCCTATGATACCTGAGACTGTTTATTTTTATTCCGAAGCAACATTATAGCAAAATATAATTTACTTTTTTACTGTTAGTTCGCTTCCTCAGTTTTGTCTGAGAAATCCAATGATCATCTGAAAGATTGAAATAAAATTTTGTACCGACGTTTGTGGTTATGCAAATGATGAACTGTTACGAAAATTTTGATGAATCATCATTGCGGAAAGAATACTTCGGGGGACTCAGATGTAAGTTCCAGAAACATTTATTGGCCTTTGGTATCAAGAAAAACAAGATAACACATTTTTACACATTATATTATCACTTTAATTCTAAGGACTCTCTTCCACAGTGGACATTTTTGTACTTAAGACAGACAGTCCATGGCCTCAGGGTTAGGATTCATACTGTGTGATTTGTGTACTGATTTCTGTCTGTACCCATTAAAATTTACAGCCTAAAAGATATCTCAAAAAAAAAAAAAAAAACTTAGTGCACTGCCATCAGTCTCAGAGGGAAGTTCTGTAATGATGGTAGATATTATGCCATTTATCACTGTAAGCATGTTAGCATGCTGATGTTAGCCTTTTGCTCATAGTCATAATTGTGTCAGCAAAGCTGACTGTAGACTCTTAGTCTTCTTAAAATGATTGATATACACTGTATTTGCACAGCTGTATTACTACATGCTAATGCCGTTTGGTGATGCATGCAGATATACTCAGAGATGCATTGCAAAAACCAAAGTAGTATAACAGGAACTGACTCCCAAGCCATCCAAAATCCAAAACATTTTTAGTTTGCAGCAAGAGGCATACACAGTCCCTGTGGCTGAGCAAGCAGCAAAAGTACAGAGTCTAGAATTCAAAGGACAAACCTTCAGTAATGCTTGTAAAAGCAAAATGGACTGATTCTTATATAGTGCTTTTCTACTCTACATCAGCACTCAAAGTGCTTAATACATATGTATACAATGTATTTTGAGGGAAGAATAAATTTACACTGTTATATAAGCTGCACACAGACTACTTTTCATTGTGTCAAAGTGTCATTTTGTTAGTGTTGTCCCATGAAAAGATATACTTAAATATCTGCAGACATGTGAGGGGTGTACTCACTTTTGTGATACACTGTATCTATTTGACACTGTGTGGATTAGAGAAAATCCACATTCAAACTTGTGCACCCAGTTCTTTTTTATACGTCTTTAAGGCTTTGAGCATCATTCCACCCTGGTAAAATAACCGTGCAAAGAAATCATTAAAAGCCCACAATTACCACGACATTAATGCTCATAATGAGTGTATGAAAACTTCTGATCACAACTTTCTGACTGTCATCACAGTCTGATGGAGGAGTTAACAAAAACCACATGGGTCAATCAATCTGTATAGTGAAAAATAAATTACACCCTTTTCTTGTAAGGAGAGTGCTTTACATGTTCTCTTATTTGTGTTTTTAGTCTTTTCCAGGTAACAGTAATGCAGACAGTGTGGTTCAGTACAAGCTGCAGCAGCCGGCAATTGCCCGCTTCTTCCGCCTCTTTCCGCTGGAATGGAATCCGAATGGGCGGATTGGACTCCGACTGGAGACCTATGGATGCCCTTACAGTAAGTTTCATCTTCTTTGCTGGACCAACTGAACCCTATGTGGATGTGTATCTGTATCACCATGGCAGCTCAGGCTTTGTAAGTGACTCATTGACTCAGGGCCTAATAAAAATTATAATCAAATGCTCCCCAAAATGCATTTTATGGAAATTACTTTATTTTTATTTTGTTTTTGTCAATAAAAAAGAGTGTCACTGTGTAAGAATACGGGCCTATAAAGGGTTAAAATTTTAAAAAGTATACAATATTTGATATGTATGTTTCAGGCTGATGTAGTTTTAAAAGACTAGATCATTTAAAGTGGAAAAAAAATATTACTTTATGAAATTTTACAGCAGTTTTTGGGAAAGGGGACACTTTTTGTCTGAAAGACCACAAATGTAAGTTTTTTAAAGGATTAACAGTGGACTACACAGGTCCAAAGTATTTAACTCACATCACTGAGTAAGTGATACGAGAAATTGTACAAAGCAGGAATATTAAACTAATGTAATAAAAATAATTATAATTGGGAACATTCATAAAACACTAGCAGAGCCACTAAGCATGATTAGATTATTGATATATTGAAACCCATTTATTCATGTATAAAAGCTGTCGTTAATCAGATTCCAGGACTATAAGTTTATCACAGTTATTAAAAGCAAATTAACTTAAAGTAATATAGATAAATTGGCTGCATGTAATCTCACAGCAGAATGATTAAAGAGGCTGAAGATAAAGTTTTTGATAGAAATGAAATGCCAAGCTCTTAAAAAAATGATTTTCTAACCTCTAATTAAAGAGAAAAATTAACATTTTTTGTAATGTATCTTGAATAGTTTTTCAGAAAAAAAATTTATTTGAATCAAAATGTTCTTTTTTTCACCATTACTCCTAAATATGTGTTGTTCTGTACATACTACAGTAATGAGTCCTCTGAGTACTTTAACTTTTCTTGTTTCACGCTTCATTATTTAAAGTACTGTATGTTGTGTCCTTGGTTTACACTATTTTCATAACCAAGATGTTAACACATCACTTATCGCCCCCTTTTGATTCTGTTATATTGTGTTTTTTGTTCTTTTTACACCATGAAGCCTAAAGCCTGCCAGCTATTATCTCCCTCTCTCACATTTTTAATTTTCACCTCTTGTAACCAACCCCGACAACCATCCATTTCACACGTTTCTCACATAAACCAAAAAACATACTGTGATAGCAATTTAATTGGCTTTTTTTCATTTTGCAGATTCACAGAATTAATTAAAGTGAAAGTAAACCCGTACCACACAACTTAGTTTTCAGTCACTCGTGTAAGTCGTGCACCTTTTCAAAACACATTTTTTTTGTCATTTTTACTCCTACTCAATACATGTGAAGTATGTCACAGTTTCTTTATTGCATTCATTCACTGTTTGCATTAAAAATGAAAATGTCCCTTCTGCTTTCACAGCTTTACTATTTTAGCCATGCTGTCAGTGAAAAGTGTTGACTATTAAAACCCTTATGGGGAAAAAAGCTGTTTTATCAAGCAGCGTCAGTCAGGCTGAAGGCTTCTGCCTTTTTACACTGAGAATTATTGCTCGTTAAAGGTGTTTTATGGAGTCTTCTTGTAAAGTTTGATTTTCTTTGTTTTAAAAAACAAACTAACATGTGAGGACTTTATTAATTAAAAGTGAAAAAACAAATATTTTGATCTGATCAAGTCCAGGTACATGATTGCTGTTAAGCTTATGTCCTGATGTGATTGCGTCCCTCCTTTACAGCACAGGGTAACATAATGACTTCTAAACATAAGGTCCTGAGTGCTCTACTGATATTTGGTTTCATTTTCAGCCTCTGATGTGGTGAGTTTTGATGGCGGCAGCAGCGGTCTGGTGTACTGGTTGACTTCTGGGCTTAGGCGGACATTCAGAGATGTTATCACTCTGAAGTTTAAAGCCCTGAGGAATTCTGGGACACTGCTGCAGGCAAAGGGACAGGAAGGACTCAGCCTGAATCTGGAATTAGAGAGAGGAAAGCTGCTGCTGCTGCTGAGACAAGGTAAAACACACCGATCTATTGATTGATATTGAGAAGTATTTACATCTGTTAATAATATACTGGTGAACAGAAGAGAATTCAGTACACACACAATATCCATCAGCAAAAAAAGATGGCGGCATGCGAATAATATAGAATAAAGAATAAATAAATATAGAATAAAATAGAATTTAATGTTATCAAACCCAAGAAGACCTTTATTATATGAGAAGTTTATTGGCTTATATTGTTGGATTTATGTCTCACTTTGATATTTCTTTAAATTTTAAAAGAGAAGTGCTTTTATTTGAGACAGCTCATTGTCCTTGTTTTCTTTAGACCACAATCTGTTTAAGCAATTTAATAAAAAAGGAAGTCTTATTAGTTGTATGTAAGTCACTTGTTTGTGTTGGTATAGAACAGCTGTTTAAAGGTCAAGGAAAATTTTCAAAACCGCTAAAATAATTTCAGATTGGTTTTTGGTGGGTGAGATCAATTACATGTATGCTGCCACCTAATTAGTTTAAATCTTGGCTCCAAATTCTGCTTTTGGATCTCTGTCTAGTTACAACCATGATGGATGGCACCTGTTCAGTGTAGCATGTGTTAGGGCTGGACTATTCAAGACTTGATACATGGCAGGTGTGTGCGTGCATGTGTGTAAAGGGAGTTAAACCAGAGGTTGTCTGGTTGCTATGCTGAATCATCACCATATGGCACACCTCTCCTCAGGAAGCCCATCTGGTTGCTAAAATACCTCATCCATTTATCTATCTTCTCTCTCTTGCTCCATTTCATGAACTTCAGAACATCTTTTCCTCTTTCATTAGCAGCTAAATGCACCACTGTGTTCATCAGCTTGTTCTTAAATATTGCAGGAAATTAAATGAAGAGCTGACAGTAATTTTAAAACCTTGTATTCAAGTTCAGGTTCAAGTTTATTTGCCACATACACAATAAATACACAAGTAAAATGTGCAGTGAAATGCTTATTTACCAGTCTGTACAGGTGAACAAGAAGACACAAATAGAAGACATAAATAGAGAATAATTCAACTTTTTAAAATGATAACTAGTTAACATAATTAACTAGTAGCTGAACCATACAGAGATGATTATTGAGTAATTGAGTAGTGGGTAGGTACTGGGTAGGGTGAGGCTGCAGTCTGCTTTAGCAGTCTGGTGGCTTGAGGGTAACCCAAACCCCCTCTCCCACAGTGTGTCTTTTGTCCCGTCTCTCTTCTTCATCCCCAGCTGGTCACAGCAGATGACTGCCCCTCCCTGAGCCTGGACCTGCTGGAGGTTTCTTCCTGTTAAAGAGGAGTTTTTCTTTCCCACTCTCGCCAAGTGCTTGTTCATAGGGGGTCATCTGAATATTGGGGTTTTCTCTGTGTTATTGTAGGGTCTTTACCTTACAATATAAAGCGCCTTGAGGTGACTGTTGTTGTGATTTGGTGCTATATAAATAAAATTGAATTGAATCAAATCCCAGTAGGCATATTTGTCATTTTTTGAGATCAGGCCCACTACTGCTGTATCATAACCATACACCACTATGATGTTGGACTCAGCTACACAGTAATGGGTGTTACAGTTGTTTTCTGAACTGAGGTGTAGATTCAGATGATAAAAAGGTTGCACTGCATAGAAAGTGGGGTTTCTGTCAGTAAGCAGCACTCTAAATTGTTATGGGATTTCAGGTTCAAGTCTGTACTCTGGAATTTAGAGGCACCACAGAAAACTTGATGTGGAATGTTTGCTTCGTTTCCGGCCCCTGAACCTTGGGGGGACCTTCACATGCTTTGAGCTATACACATTGAAATCAGGACAGCTGGAGGCATCTCTAATCAGTCATTCACACCAAAATTTATGAAACACCCAGGTGTGGACTTTGTCGACTGTAAACAACTGCTAATTGTCAATAATCACTGATGTATGATGGGTGTTCATGGAGAAAGTAATTCTTTTCATGCCATGTTAAACATACTCAAACAGCAGCTTCACAGTAACTTCAAAAGCTTTATCAGCTTAATAACTCAGCGACTATATCCTCTTCAAGAAGACAAAAAGAAGACTTTCATCATAAAGACAGACCACAGCTCAGTGTAAATCAAAGCTACCCGCTAAAACGACAGTTAGTCAAGGGTCCTAGAAACATTAAGTGTGGAATCTTTTCTTTCTTCTGCCAATTTCTAAATATTTTGATTTCTTTTTTGATTATTGTTTATCTCCCTATATCTCCTGCTCCTTATATTTCTTATATAAATATATTTACTTCCAAAACTGTCATCTTTGTGTCTCATACATTCTGTTTTTCTCTTGCAACAATACTTTGCATATAATATACACTGTTTTTCTTGGCTGAATGCCCTTCATCTTTGTGACTGATTATTTCAGTCTCTCCCATCTTTTTCTCTTTTTTCTTCCTCGTCCTTGCCCCCTTTAACACTGCATATGCTTTTTAGGTTACATATTGTGTAATTTAGTTCATCTGCTGCATGCATTGACCCTGAACTCACACATGGTCTGCTTTGGTGAACTATCCCCAACACAACCAGGTCTGATCCTCCTGCTACAGAAGCAGTTTCATTTATGAGGCAAGACTAAGTAACAACCAGCTCAGGAAACAGCAACACTGCTCTGGAAACGAAGGCAAATTGTTATAACAGTCATATGAGTTTAAGTTGATTTTTCTCTGACTGAATTTAATATGAACCCAGTTGCTGTAATCAGTGTGCTGTGCAGTGCATTATGTATTATATATGATACCCAATAAAAAGTGATAAAATGTAACTAATGCATAAAATTTGTTTTTCCAATATATTTTGTTTTGTGCCACTACTTTGTCAGTTGTCTTCTTGTGTTTTAACTTTACATACATTTAATCAAAATACTTTAATTATCATAAATATTTGTTACTTAATAATTAAAGCTCTCTCTTTCTCTCTCTCTCTCTCTCTCTATCATATATACATACTGCTGTTTTACATTTATCTAAATGTCACTTTGACATACTGCATATGGCTACAATAAACCAGTCTTTTTTCACTTACTTTTGTCAATTTATGAAAACAAACTTAGTGAATGTTCTTTTTTTCATGCTCCAGTAAATGATACGAGCTGTAAGACATTGTTTTGATCAACAGAGTTTGTGCTCGTTTACCCCTTTAATACAAAAGGATAAATTTACAGAACCTTCAGAATCTGACACTAAAATATATCTGGACCATTTGTACTCTGTAAAAACTGGCCAAAAGTCATCTCACCTTACTTTTAAACCCGTGAGAGACTCTTAATACCTTAATGGGGTGCCAAAATATTTGGTATTTCAAAGTTTGCAAAGTATCTTTGTAGCTCAGTGCAACAACAGCTGCATCTGCATCTTCCTGCATAATGAGGTACAGTCAACAACACATTATACAATGTTAGCTTGCACCAAGTGTGCAGCAAACACTGTGAAAAAGAGGTAAACACATCCTGTCTGACCCTCTTCGGCATTAATAAAATATGCTGTAGTCACTGTAGTTGTTTTAGTTATTTATCCACAGATTTTGCTCTCTTGTTCAGCACCACAGTCTGATTTCTTGGGCTTCCTGTAGATACTCTACACATTAAAACTTACTGTGCATAGTGAAGTTGAAGAAAAAAAAAAAAAATATATATATATATATATATA
>JASGAU010398550.1:0-27348 GCA_030220045.1 Australoheros facetus
TGACATACCAGAGTTCAAAAGAGGACAAATTGTTGGTGCACGTCTTGCTGGCGCATCTGTGACCAAGACAGCAAGTCTTTGTGATGTATCAAGAGCCACGCTATCCAGGGTAATGTCAGCATACCACCTCAACTCTCCTGTTTCCACCAAAACTGTCCGTCGGGAGCTCCACAGGGTCAAAAACCTGGTCTAAAACCAGGTGTTTCAGTTTCATTGTCTAACCCCTGTATATAACTGTCATAAATTTTAACCCCAGGTTCCAAAAAAGTTGGGACACTGTGTAAAATGTAAATAAAAACTGACTGCAATGATTTGTAGATCTCATAAACCCATAATCTATTCACAATAGAACACAGGAAAAATTACTAATAAACGGAGACATTTTACTCTTTCATGAAAAATTTATTTTGAATTTGATGGCAGCAACAAAAAAAGTTGGGAGGGGTGCAACAAAAGGCTTGAAAAGTAAGTGTTAGTAAAAAAGAAACAGCTGGGAAAACATGTTGCAACTAATTAGGTTAATTGCCAACAGGTCAGTAACATGATTGGGTGTAAAAAGAGCATCTTAGAGAGGCAGAGTTTATCGTAAGGAAAGATGTGCAGAGGTTCACCGATCTGCAAAAAACTGTGTCTACAAATTATGGAACAATTCCAGAATAATTTTCTTCGGGCCCTCAGGCCAGGCATGATTCTGTCATGGAAATCACTGCACGGGCTCAGGAACACTTCCAAAAATCATTGTCTACACACAGTTCACTGTGCCATCCACAAATGCAGGTTTAAGCTCCATTATGTGAACACGACGCAGAAACGCAGCCATCTTCTTGGCGCCAAAAAGCTCATTTAAAATAGACTGCGGAAAAGCAGAAAATTGTTCTGTGGTCAGGGACCATCTGGCTTGTTATCAAATGCATGGCTTCACAGTAGAAACGTCTGGGTGCTGAACTGCTCCAACTGCAGTCCAGACCTTTCTGCGAAAACATTCGGTGCACCATGAAATGAAAAATATGACAAAGATGACTCAGGACTCTTGAATGTTATATCAGACAGGAGTGGGACCACATTCCCCTCCCAAAAGTCCAGCAGTTTGTCTCCTCAGTTCCCAGACATTTATGGACTGTTGTTAAAAGAAGAGGGGATGTTTCACAGTGGCAAACATGGCCTCGCACCAAATTTTTGAAGCGTGTTGCTGTGGTCAAATTCAAATGACTTTTTTTTCTCCCCTTAAAATGGTACATTTTTCTCAATTTAAACATTTGATATGCTTTCTGTGTTCTGATGTGAATAACATATGGGTTTGTGAGATTTGCAAATCATTATATTCTGTTTTTATTTACACAGCATCCCAACTTTGGGATTGTAAAATGTAAAGGAATTTTTTTGTGTATTTTACATAAAAAGTTTGTTTTAGTCACTACAGCTTCAACAGACAGAAACAGAATTATTTTTACTTTAGTAATTAACTAGAATTCAATCAGATTGTCTTATAAAATTATACTTCAACTTTGCTGACTTGTTTAACAAAATTTAAGTTGCCATAATAACATAATAACCTTTTATCCAAGTAGATGATAAAGGGACTTAATTTTTTTTAAATGTAAAAACTCCCAGAAAAGAATTCTCTATGTATATAAACGTCTTTCTTACTACTAGCCTGACACTAGAGGGAGTTGGAGTCAAAGGTATACATTAAATGTTCTGATATAGGTTGAGTAAAATCAAATTCATATACAGTTTTCAATAGAGAATAGTGAAAATACAGTAACAGGGATATAAACAGACCAAAAAAAAAGTTCATGGGTTTTTCAAGGATGTTAGAGGAAATAAGCAGTTACAGGAAGGCAGAGAAAAGAGCAAAGTGTGAGAAGGGTGGAGATGGGACAGCAGGCAGCACCTGGGCAGCAGGGCTGGCAGAGTGCAGCGGTAGGAAGGAGGGACGGTGGGTGGTGCAGGTGTAACAGTAACAGCAACGACTGTCGAGAGGAGAAGAGTCCTGGGAGGGATAAACGCCGCCAGGAAGAAGAGAGGCGAGCCAGGCAGAGAGAAAGATTAGAAGAGAAAAGGGGAAGCGCACAAAGAACCAGGCAGAGGAAGCGACAGAGAGAGAATTAAAGGGAGGAAAAAGTGACACAGGTTTTAACAGGCATGATACATGAGGAGTTTGATTGGTTGCAGACAACACAGAAGAGACTGCGGCTGTGGTTTGCAGCTTACTGATGTGAAATGTGTAAGAGTGTGACGTGCATGTGTGCTCAGGTGCTGATTAACACATTTAAAAATGTATATATTAAAAGACACAGAGATGAAAGGAACACAGACACTAGGCACAGAATTGCATGTTTAAAAATCACTGTGATCATTAAGCTGCAGCTAGAAATGTGTGATTTGTCCCTGAGGTGGAGTTAGTTCATTTATATTCAGCACAAGCTTCCTTCTTAACGGTTTAATGCTAATGAATGAACATCAGTACAGTGTAACCATAATGATGTAAAAAGCTGTAAAGTGATGCAAACAAGCTATTGTTTCTGTTTCTAGAAAGTTGGATGTATGCTGAAAACATAATCATGACACATTCTTTTTTCTCCAGCAAATAGTTGTTTGACCACAGATCACAGACAAGTAAAAAAGGAATTTAAAACTCCAAAAAGCTGGAGAACACTTGCACCTCAAAGTGAAGTTTTTTCATACTCCTCATGTTTTAGTTATGTGTGTGTGAACTCACCGCTGTTTTACGTATGCTGCCTCGTGGTTTGGGCACAGGTTTGCTGGACTTGGTCTCAATGACCTCTGATCCAGATCCAGATGGGACACTCTGGTGCGGTTTGGTCCTCTGGGCCTGCAGAGCCAGCTGATAAGCTACCTCAAACGCCTGGCCCAGTGTCAGTATAATCTCATAGGTTAGGTTCTGTGCAGAAAGGTAGAAAGAGGAAGATCAGTGAGTCATTTTAAGCCTCTAACTAAGGGACCACCACACTCAGTTTGCAATGAGACAGCAAAACATATTGGAACAAAGATTTCTTTTCCCCCAAACTTCTTCAAAACAAAATTGCATAACCTGGAGGAGTGGCAGTAATCTCAGGAGTATTGTGCAGCAACCTCCCAGTTCCTAAACTAGATCCATCCACTGTAGCTCAGTAATAAAGCTGCTGGATTATTCTGTTTTACCCTGACAGCTTCCAGATACGAACAAGCACTGCAGACTAAAGACAGATGGTTCATGCTTTATACATTATGCCTTGGGAGTCTGAAAAAGCAATCCTATGGTGGCAACAACAATCCTCATTTGAAGAGACACATAACACAGAGCTGTGAAATCCTCTTTACATCCTTTGATGTAGGAACCTGCCCTGAGATAAAGCACGCCATGCACATCAACACGCCAAAACTCAACAGCTGATTTGCGTGGGGATGAGAGTGTCGGGTGGACACGGAAAGCAGCCATATAGTCGGTACAGTTGAACATAATCAAATATGCCTCATGGCTGTTGCAGCCTCGATGGTTATCATACTGCTGAGGAGCTGCGCCTTGTTTTAGCTACACAGACGAATTCACAAAAATACCACAGCAACTGGAAGAAACTAAGCACTGTTAAATTGACTCAAGTCTTATGAGATAGATTAGCAGCATATTCATCAAATCTGTGGGGAAATAGTGTGCAATGGAGGGCTAGTTATCACGACAAGAGCAGCAGCAGTGTCTTAAAAGAGGCATTCAACCTCAATGAAGTGTGACACCTTGAGGAGATAAAACAGTCCAGAAATATTGGCTGTCAGTGTAACTGTGGCCGACGACGATGGAAGAATTCAAATTTATCACTGAGGAAAGTTTTTAACACTTAATGAAACACTTACTAGAAAGATCCCTTTTTTCTTTGTTTTGGTGAAAACGCCAAATAATTGAGTTAGGCGCATAGCTGTGTTGACTGACAGGTGTCCCGATCAGAGTCCGTTAGAACTGATCCTCTACTCTACTACTACTGATTAAACTGGAACGCTTCACCTTGTGTGCGCTGCTGGTGCCTTTTGGAGCTTTTTTAATTGAACATCTGACCAACATTATGACTTGCTATGTGGTGCAGACCATCCAAGAAGTTTGTGCTTCAGTTTTGGTTTTGGTGTGTCTCTGCATTGTACCCCTACAGTTTATGAATGCAGCCTGCTAAATAAGCTAACTTGTGTTAGCTGATAAATTAGCACTCCATATAAGGTAACTTCTGGCTTTAAAAACACCAAAATCTTGAAGCTTCAAGAGCTTTGGGTGACATCACGGTGGCTACTTCCAACACAGTGAAAGTGTCCTTACCACATCTACTGTGCTGAAGACATGGCAGTAATGATGGCTGGTCTTCAGGTCCTTAGTGATGTAGGCAAATGTGCACAAGTCCTCTGGGTCCTGGGCTGCACAAGAAATGTTACGGATCTCGTGCTCTGCAATGATATTCTGCACCAAGAAGAGAGGCATGAATCAAGTTTAGTAATGAGAATACAAAGAGCTTTGTTTCCATTATCACAACATTAACACAATACATTTGTCAGAATGAAAATGCTTCACGTAATGCTCCGTGTGTTCTAAAATAAAAAGACAAAACAGATAAAGAAGACACACTGAGGCAACGATTGTCAGCCATCATAAATGTGCCTGTAACAAGTAAGATCATGTTGAGCTTCCTATGCAACATTTCACAACAACATGCTGTTATTTGTCTCAGCCTCAATTTGATGCATTTCATGACTCAAAAGACATTTCTGCTTAAGAAGTAAACATTTACACAAAGAGGAGCAGAGTGTGTGCATCTGTGTGTGTGTGTGTGTGTGTGACTGTGTGTACAGTCGTTAACCTTGTTGGCTGCGTCAATAAACTTCACACCCTTGTATGTGATTGAAAGGACGATAGTTGGGACTTTTCTCATTTGCTCTGTTGACCTCTGGAGGAAAAAAGAACAGAAAAGAAAGGTGAGTTACTCCTCACACAAGCAACATCCTCTGTGACAGGAGAAACTTATCATACCCGCATTTTGGCACAAGCATCCTGCGTGGACTCAGTACCCCTTAGATCCTTAATAAGCATGGAACCAAGGTACTATAAGGAAATAGAGAAAAAAAAAACATTGTTGATGTATGTAATCAACAAAATTGAATAATGCAGGCGGGAGAATGGTGCAGATGTACATTGGCTTCATAAGCGCAGGATTCAAAGATGAGTTTCTCCGGTTGGTGATGCCAGTTCTGAACCGGGGCGTACGGTGCTGCTAGACTAGGCGGCCGCAGGGTCAGTCGGGGCTCTCGTTGCCATTCTTCATGCCGCTCCTATGAAAATAACCATTAGTATCAAAGAAGCCTGAGAGTGGCCCACTATAATCATTAAGATACTCATGGGCTGACAGATAAACCACATACAGGAGGCCTGTGTCGTTCACTGCAATATCTTTGCGTAAGATCATAGTCGTTTTCTGGTGCTTTCTTCCTCCCTGGCTCGCCTACAGGCAGCAGAGGGTCCATTGAGCGTCCTGTGTAGGGCTCCATCTGACTCAGGGGAGACGAGGTCTGGGATCCAGGCAGGTCTTGGCACTGCAGAGATGTAATGTGGCACAGTTAGGTGGCTCATGTAAGATGTACTCTTTATCATTAGGTATAAGATTTGAAGAACAGTAATCAAACATCAGATCTTGTTTCATAGACAAATGTGAACTTTTTTATGAGACACTTTTACATAGGGCTATAGTCTGCAGGTCCTCACCCTGATCTGAGATAAACGAGGAGGTTTGACAGGAGGCTCTTCATAAGGCCTCTCCGCTAAGGAAGCGATGATGCGTTTCCTGTGCCCAAGCAGGGTAATCTTTAGCACCTGTGGTAAAGGAAATTATTTATTGAACAAACTGAGCAGCATATAAAGAAAGACCAGAAACGCACCAATATTTTATTTGCGACTTTCACTTGATTGTTCTCCATAGAGGTTTTTGGTATCTTGCAGGGTTGTGAAGGTCTTTTTCCTCTGTGTGTTCTTGTTTGTTAATCTTGAATGCATATATGAGGTTGCACAAGTTCAAACATTCATGCGGGTGACAATGATACATATTTCTGCCAATGATCTGACATTAGTGCACATAGAAATGGAGGAATGCATTATCGATCTTGCAGCAAAGTGTATTTTTTTTACCAATCAGAAAACATCCTTTTTTTGGAATGAGGCGTTGGAAACTATTTCCCAGTATTCAACACAAATATCCACATATTCACCTTCACAGTTTTAGTCTCCAGGTTCCCCCAAAACCAAAGCTGGAGTAAACTGTCAAACTTGTTTGCCTATCCTGAATTTTCTTCAAGACACCTGAAAACTAATTTCACCCTCTGATACTCCTCACTGTCCTTGTACATCACTGTGACTCACATTGACAATCTCCAGCTCCCACAGGTTTCTGACGCAGTCCAGAGTGCGGTAGCCGCTGGACAGGAAGTTTTGCAAGTACTCATGCAGGCCCAGATTCTCCAGCCATGAGGCCAGGGAGTTGCTGCCGTCACAGCCCAGGGCTTTCACCTGCAGCAGAGAATCATTCACATATACTTTGAGGAATTCGGGACACTGGCTGAACCAACATGCTGCAAATTTAACCAATTTTCCTTGGCGGCAATTTGAAGTGTCTAGTTTCATATATATGTATTTGTATGTTTATATACAAGCAGAATTAGATTAAAGTTACAATACTGCAGAGGTGGTTTTTACATCAGTAAATTTCCCAGTACAACAATATAAAGTAAGCTCACTGCCAAACTGGATATGACTTCACTTTATTAAGCTCTGTTGCTCTTGCTCAGCTGTATGACCACTGTATTAGTGTGTTCATTGAAAGAAACATAAAACAGAGTCAATATATTTTTATGCGCTCAGTTAATAAAACTCATCTTAAGAGAACGCAAAGTTGCAACTATTTTAGACACCACTGTTTTTCTTTCTATAAGAATTATTAAACTAAATCCAACTATTAAAACCATGAGGAACTAGAAAGTAATTATGAATTTATTACAAGAGTGAATACAGTGGAGTATATACTAGTAAGTAAAGTACAAGCAGCAAGTACCTCTTATTTAACTTGTTCCATAAATGCAACAGAAAGTTGATAAAGTTTAACACTTTATCAACTAACATTAAAAACACTGAATTGAATCTTATTATTCTAAGAGAAGTATTAAAGTAGGAATCGGCGATTTGTCACCTTTGGAAAGGACCGCGCTGCATGCAGGATCTTCTTTCTGTGGCTCGGGTCTGTGATTCCAATTTCTCTCAAGTCCTGGTCCTCCATTACATTACTCCCCTTTAAAACAACATAGAAGACAAGAATTATTGTTACGGTTATTTCTATGCTAAGATCCAACAAAGTGTTGGTAGTGAAGGTGTGGTACACTTTCACAAGGGGACATAAACTGTACCAGATTTATTTAAGTGACCATTCAGTCACTTTTGTTTTTTTTAAAGAGAATATTCAGATAATCTATGAGAATCCCAAAATACAGCCTACGTTGATGCAAGGTTGTATGTAATTAAGACAAACCCTCCAAGCGAAAAGCCTATGGTGTAGGGTAAGAATTGATCACAATTATGCCACCATTGCAGAAAAAGGTCAATTACTCCTGATTGAGATTCTCCCTAGAACTCAACTTACTATCACCAGAGGGGCCACGTCGATAACCCCTTAAATGAGACTTAAGTGATTTGGGGGGGGACACACGTGGTGATTGATGTTCAGACCAGTCTTTGGTTACACACAATATCACCTTTGAAACTGAGTGGCAGCAAATGGATAATGGAGAAGAGAGGGATAAATCAATGTCTGAGTTGCAGAGTGGTCAGCATTATGAGATGGAGGAGCATCGATAGCTGACTGCAGCTGCAGGGGAAATCAAAACACTCTGACATGTAAAAGGAAAGCCTTTATTCTGACACTGAACATCATTCATTTTAGTTCCCCTTTAACTGATTTCATGGTACAACAGCCCAAATAAGATAATACAGTAAACAGCGTTTCCCACAGATTTAGATTAAATTTGTAGTGGATATATATTAACATTTTTCAGGTTCTCTGCAGCAAATATGTTAATTGTTAATTGCCCTTTGTGATGCTTAATGGTGTAGTAGTACTGAACTGCCTCTCCAGTGAGTCTTGCATCCCATCCTGCAAAAGAAGAGCCTAACAAGTTAGCAGCGACTGAGCTTAAGCTGAACTCTAAGAATGAGGGATTATAGTTTATTAAACTGGATGAAACTGTTAACCATACTCAGATTGACCAATAAGAAGTCAGTAAGGGTTGCAACTCCATCTTGTTGACTGTAAGCCATAAATGCTGTATTACTTCTACAGGGGAGTCAGCAACTAAACGTCATCCACCGGTATCACTACTGTCCAGAGGAGGTGCCGCCTCAGGAACAAATTGTGACAGCTCAGGGTTCGTGTGGCTGACTCTTCAATATAAACCTAAGGTTAATCCTATGTTGCTCACCTCTATACACACACACACACACACAGAGAGAGAGAGAGAGAGAGAGAGAGAGACAGCACTAACGGGATAGAAGAGATGCTGTCTGCAGGTCAAACCTTGACAGCCTGTTTTTCATGCAGATGCTGTTGATGCAAACAAGGGGTGGAAAGCATGAGGAGAGGGGAGGAGTGAGTCTGTCAGTGAGAGTAAATGCTGCAGAGCAATCTCGTAATGCTGCCTGTGGAATCACAATGCTAATCACAATTCAGCAAAGACACTAACATAAACGTTTACACTGGCATCCTGTTCATGCTGAAATATCTAATAGGCTGTGATACAGCCTGTCGATGGAAATCTGGAGAAGGAAGACAGACAAAAAGCAGGAACATGAGTCCCTGAATTCCCCAAGCGAGTTTATTGATTAGGACCCACCATGATCTTGGCTTTAGCCTCACAGTGAGCACAGGACATTATGTATCATCTCTTTTGCCTTCTCATTGCCTCATCCTAAACTGACAGCTAAAAGCCCACTGTTCCTGAGCAGCAACATGCTGATTGCTGCCTCTCCAGCTGAGGAGCGATACAGTTTGTGGAGCTGGATGGATGATAATGCTTCACAGTATATGGATCATTGCATTACTGTCCCACTGGACATTAACTGATAAATGGTTCTATGGGGGGAAATACAGCTCTAACAGACTAGCTTTACACTCTTTGCCCATTTCCTGTTCCTGTTTTTCTACGGTTCTGTTTCAAAGCAGTCTTCATGTCTTCTTTGAAGTTGAGAAAATGTGCAGAAATGTTATCTCATCACTTCAAAATCATATTATTTATTAGCCTTTACAGACTTTAAAATGCATTTTATGATATCTATCATTAAGGCAAGATAAAGAAACATCAAAATCAAATAGCAGATCTTTGTCAGGGTTAGGTTTAGCGTTTTGGCAACATTAGACAATAAAAGTCAATAAAAAAATTTTAGCTAATGGAATTAAAGCAGTGTGAGAGAAAACTAAACTCCTACACCTCCTCTGGAATCAGCCTTTAGAAAATCTAGACTCATGTCAATCTTTATAGACAAGACCAGCTGAGCAGTATAGAGTAGAATAAAACATGAAACAAATCATTGCAAGAAGTCAGGTGTGGTGGCACTAAAGACTTGGGAGTATTTGTCTTAAGCAGAGGACTTTCAACTGGGAGAAAGTCTTCCATGTTTGTCTGGTCGTTGTGGCTTATAGGAAGAATTCTTCCTTTTCTTCTTTTTCACCTGCTACAGCTTTCAGATTTCAGAATGTTGGTCAGACATATCTGGGAATTGCTGACAACATTCTGATCTATGGGCCACTCTAGTCGAAATCTGTTCTCTACTGCTTTGTTTTCTTTGGCACATTCAGCAGCAGAGCAGGAGTTGCTAGTGCAACAGCTAACATAGCAGGGATGAATAACACATACCACTGACAGGCGTGTGTGTGAGCAGGTGTACTCACAGTGAGAGCAGGGAAAGTAGAAACTTGCATAACTGTAAATAACAGCAGCATGCAGCAGCCTAATGACTCATTTGTTTTTATTCAGTTATCTTTGTCCTGCTAATTTAACACTGCCAGTATGGAGTACTGATCCAATACCAATATCAAAATAGAATTGGAAAGTTGGATTGGTGCATCCTGAAAGTTACCTATGCTTTCTAGTAGCTACTGGACCTAATGCAAGAACAAGAACAATACTTTAATAATGTTAATATATTAATAAATAATATATTTCTTGTTTATATATTTATTAGTTTATAGACATAACATATAAAAGAAGTTATAAAGACCTTATTTTTTATGATTATTATCGATTAACACTTATGAAGTCCTTACTACAGAACGTTACCTAACTGGACATTTTATAATTAATTAATCGATGACTGATCAATTGTCTGAAACTCATTGTGATAAAATAAGGATTGACTGCAAATAACTGTGAGCACTAATCCACATTTTGCTCTGACACACTTCCAAACCCAAGTGAACTGAACACCTGTGAGGTGAAGGATGTTTCTGAGGCACCTGGGTTAGTAAAATTCTCATCTCTTTTAATATAAAATGTTACTTTCACCTCTGCTATATCTGGATAAGCCATTTATCCCCATTCAAAGACTCTGAAAACATAAACAGCGTGATGTGGTGATGACAACTCTGTGGGGAAATTTCTGACTAATGTGTTTCCGCAGGCTTGGCAGGTCTCACAGAATACATTAGTTGAGAGAAAGCTAATATCAGCACAACATGGGCGAAAGGAATTTATACTAGTGGAAGCTGGGTTGTTTTGTGCCTGTGCAGCTTGTCCAGCTCTGCTTTACCCTGTCCTCTCATTAAAATGCTGCTCTGTCCCTCCTTGGCCTATCCAGAGAACAGCCACAGCGGTCCCTCTGGTTTAAAAGCACTCTGAATTCAGGCCGGGTGCTCAGGGGCACGGATCACTCATTCTGACCTTGTAAAGGACAGCTAACCAACAGCACTAAAATTAATAGTTTGTCCTCCTAAACTGGCTGCCATGAGACCACTCAGACATTTAAAGAGAAGTTTAGATGAAACTGTGACAGAATGCAAAAAAAGGACATTTGTCTTTCAAATTAACAAACTAATCCATGCACAAATGTTCTTCAAACAGTTAAATGCAAAACAATTGGTGCAACAGNATTCTAATGCATGAAGCCATTACTAGATTTTTCTGCAGGGTTTGGCCACACTGACTCGCTCCAACATAAAAGGCAGAAAAAACAAAGATGAGAGAAAAAATAGGGGGGGGGGTGAAAACTTGATGAATTCAGATTACATAGATTCAGCACAGAAGCAGAGAAGCAGAAATGGATGTTTGCCTAATCTTGGTGCAACTTTTAGACTTAACCAACTCTTTCTAAAGAAAGGATTGCTTCTTATGAATTCTCAGTCACCTCCACTGATACGAAACTTAAAGTAAATTTGTTCTCCCTCGGCTGACCGCATAAAAGCTAGTTTCAGACAGAGAGATGTCCCTGCAGAAGTACGTCGGTCGCACAGTTGCCTCGAATACAAACGAACTTGGTTGTGCCGCAGCTCACGAGGCAGCCACCAGAAGCTGCGCTCAGAAGTCTAGCACAGAGAAAAAGAGCGGTTTCATTTCAGCAAGCTTTACTTGTCAGTACCAATAAGGAGGGGGAGAACAGCACGATCGTGCAGCGCTTGTTTCATCGGGACATTTGCTCCATGAGTCGATAAAAAGCATCTAATTGGTTTCAGAAAAGGCTTGTCTCTGCCACGGTGCTTGAACACAATACATTCACTGCTGTTATTGATCTGCTTCGAGAGCAAGCCTCCAGGGTAGGCAGAGATCACAGTTGGCCGAGTGGCAGAGTAAACACTGTTTAATTAGTGATCTCACTGCACGCTGGCTACAGCGACATACTATTTCCCAACCAATATTTATTCTTCCACATATTATTAAACTAATTCAGAGCATGATCATTTTCTTATGATCGTTTAAACTTTGATGATGAAACGGGAAACTTTCAATTGGAATATTGGCATCTTGTCTGTCTTTTAGCGGCTCGGGTAAATAGGATATGTAACAACAGCCATAATATGACTCTGCTGTCACTCTGTGCCTATTTATGACTTTATCCGAAGTGTTTTTAGATTGTTGTTTAGAAAGTGATACACAGAAGCTGCCTCATGAAGATAAAAGTGGATTGGCTAACGTGCATATCCGTACCCAGTACTGGCAAAATTATATTTGTCTGATAACACAGCCAATAATGAAATATGGCTCGTTTCTGCTCTATCCACTAATGCATACATTAAACACGATTATAAAAGTTCAGCAGAGGCAATGATTCAGAGGCTAATTCTAATTTCCAATTAAGACCAAATTGTGATTCATAAAAGGTCAACATTTGCTGTGGGTAGGACACGCTGTTCAGAGGTAACAGCTTTTTTTCTAAATCCTGCAGAGACTTCAGGATGCCAGGTGGTTAGTAAGCCATGATTAAAGATAGAAATATTGCCAGCTTGCTGCTTTGGAATAAAAAGAGGAATCAAGTCTGAGAAAAACAAGTGTGAAAGACTAAAAGACAGTAGGAAGATTAAACCAGCAGAGCAACTTCAGAGGCTTCAACACATTTAAACAGGCGTGTGGAGGCTGATAAATGGTTGAATGCTGTATTGTCATCATCCGATGTTAATCATACAGAATATATGACAAAAAAATTTGTATCTGTAAACAACTGAAGCTTAATAAATCTTAGAAACATTCAGTCTACAACAAAAATAAAGGGATTGGCCTCGCTGTTCCAATACTTTTGGAGGATGTGTCCTTTGGTTATTACAAGTGGTTACTGGAGTTACTGTTGCCTTCCTATCAGCTTGAAGCTGTCTGGCCATTTTCCAGTGACTTCTGGCATCAACAAGGCATTTTGAGCCAGAGAACTGCTGCTCACTGGATATTTTCTTTTTTCTTTTTCACATCATTGTCTGTAAAACCTTAGAAATGATTGTGTATGAAAATCCCAGCAGATCATCAGTTTCTGAAATACTCATACCAGCCCGTCTGGCACCAACAACCATACCACCTTCAACGTCACTTAAAATTGCCTTTCTTCCCCATTCTGATGCTCAGTTCAACTTCAGCAGGTCATCATGACCATGTCTGCATTCCTAAATGCACTGCATTGCTGCAGACCCAATTAGAGTCAAAAGGTATATCTAATGATGTTTCCTACATATACATCTTTTGTGTGTCCATTTTTGCAATGCACAAGGTATAAAGATTTAGAACAATCTTCAAAAGCAAAACCCTAAATATAATGTCATACAGGTGATAGAATTTTACCCCAGTTTGGTAAGTTAGTGACAACGAAAAAGTGTGAAAAGAAAGCAAGATTTTAATGAATTTGTTCTCTCATCTCTGCATTTCTTTCTTTTCACAAGGAACGCGTCTGTCAGCGAGATGGGATCTGTTCTGTAGTTTTTTAAAAATTACTTAAGCCTTCTTTACTGGTTTCAATATGCTGCCATATGTCATAGTCACATGGTCTTTTAAGTCGAGAAGTGTATATCTGTTTTACGTCTGTCATACGTTGTTGTGGAGCTTACAAACAGAAGGGTATAGCTTATGAATCACACAAGGAAACATCTGTTATGTTTATGTAAATACACACTGAGAATTTAAGGAACCACATTTCTTGTCATTTCTGTCAACTGCTCATACTCATTTGAGGCGCAGTTCATTCAGATTCATATTAAAAGTGCCCGAGACTTCGCAGCTGTTCAGCTGATGTTCTTTCAGCTGAAACGAGAAGTTTAATTTGCATCCCAACACAGTGATTTATGAATTATCTTTTTAGTCGGTAAGAGAATGTGTTCAATTTTTTTTGTCTGAATCTGGCTTCTGTTGCTTTGTGGTAAGTGATGAGTCCATGTGGAGGGAATCCTGAGCAAACTAATGTGTGAATCTAGAGTAGTGCTTGAATAAGATGAAAATCTGTGATCCTGTGTGTGTTTATCTTTTAAAGTGAAGGTGTTTAATGGGTCTGAACGAGTTGGGAGTTCTCATCTTGACAAATAAGATGCTTATCTCATTTCTAACTTTCCCACCGGTTCAGACTACCAGCTGTGGCCCTCAGTCTTTCCTCCATCAGACTTCAGGACCGGCAAAAGCAACTGAGCCAAGTCAGAGAGGCATAGCACACTGTGGGCTCTGTAAACTTGTCAGATTGGCAATAGCACCCTATTAGTCATCGAGATTCTCCTCCATTCTGGTCGGGTATCAGCTGCTTTGTTGGCAGCCGGCTCTCTGACTGTTAGTGAGAAGCCACGAGAATTGCCTCCTAGGCTTGACACAGACTGTCTGAGAGTGTGAGGATGCAGGACAGCATTGATTCAACACCAAACCAGAGGTAACAGTATCAAACAAAGTATCTGACAGGAGCTGAGCTCAGACTGCATCGGTTAAGTTGAATGGTGGATACTTTGCCCACGAGCCTGTCACCAGAATGGGAGGAAATGTTGAAACAGAGAATTAAGCAAAGCACTGAATATTGTGAATACCTGTGATGCAACTATGATACCGAATAATGCTGAATCCATCAAGAATAAAAAATGTCAAAAATAAAATGATTATTATCGGAGGAACACAAATAACGGGCTAACTTTAGATGATGCTAACGGAATCATCTCACATTTAACTGACGCACTAATTTGACTAATGCTTAAAAACAAATGAAAGTTAAGTTTGAGTACAGGGTAAAGGTAAAAAAAAGTAACAGCCAATGATAAACATGCAAGAGAATTAAATATGAAACAAAGACAGTAATAAAAAAAAAGAAAAGAAAAGAAAAGAAAAGAGTGAGGCACTCACCATGTAGTGAAGGTCGTCAAACCCATTCAGGAGTAGTTTGCTCTCGTACTGCGGCAGACCCACATGCTCCAGCCAGTCTCCCACGGGCTGGTCCAGCAGCCGGCCTGCAGCACCTGCTGACAGGGGAAAGCGCTTCAGGAGTGAGAAACCTTTCAGCCGGTAGCAGCGGCACTCCGAGGATGAGACGTGGCATTGCCACATCATTCTCGGCCAGCAGAGCCGAGCGCACCAGCAGCAGGAAGGTGAGGGAGACAGTGTCCTCTGTGAACAAGGCGTCAGCTCCCGCAGGGCAGCGGGGGCTGAACCACAGTCGCCCGAAATAGATTAAACTACCCCTGAGTCAGGGGTGAAAGGTATAATAAAAAGGGATAAATCCACAAAAACTGGATAATAACTACAACAAAAAATACCTTAGCTATGACAGTCAGCCAGAAGGATGCCAAAACACATTTCTATTTAATATGCAGAACACTGCCTCATTTAACTCACAAATATGACTAAATATTTCATATCTAGCCAAGAAAAATTCTGAATGTCCGGTGCCAGGAGGTAGCTTTTTCTGTCCAAAAAGAAAATACAAAAAAAACCCTAAAAACTTTTAGCTGATTTAATTACACTTTAATGAAACCCAGAGGTTGGAGGAGAGCAACTTTGGTTTAAGTTCTTCTAGGGAAGGTGACTTGTTTTGGCCAAGTGTAAGATGGGCAGGACAGTTGTTTAGTAAATAAGTGGATCCCAGATTCACATATTCCACCTGCTTTAGATATAATCCACCACACTCAATCCAGTCAGGAATCTACCCGTGATATGCCAGTGTTCACACTGGAAAGCAGTAGGACAGGCAAAAAAATGCAGAGGGACTAAAGGAAACCTGTGACATGACTGCAAAGAGCGGAGATTGATCACAAACCAGCACTACACTGACAGCTGTCAGCAGCCTGAGCTAAGAGCAGACTAATATATATGAAAGCAGATGGTTGCCTCTCCTCCAGTGAGCATGTTACTGGTGTGCTTTAACTCTCCTTCAAAGCATAAACACATTCCACACTGGGAACCAGTACATAGTTACGTCCTGATTTATTAAGTGCCTCTCAAACACACAACAGCTGACAGTCAATCATTTTTTCTGCTCACAGGACAGAAAGACATATCACACGGTTTTGTTTAACCTTGCGAAATCTGGCAACTTGGAATAATAAACAGGTGTTAAATTTAATAAAATAACACTTGTTTATAAAATGCAAATGTGAAAGTTTCCCTTTTCCCTTGTCAGTTGTCTTATCATTTCTTCAACCTGCTACATAAGCAGTCATGTTCCAGATGAGATTCCCATGTTAAAAGTTCCATTTGGACAATTCAGAAGCTTGGAAAAAAAAAAAAAAAAGTCAAGAAGAAAGACAGGAATCCAATCGGCTCCTTCAAAAAGCACTTTTAGTGATAGCTCTCTCCCAGGGTTAACTCTTCTGCAGACAAGAGAGTGCTAAAATTATCTGAGCGATGTGGTCAAGTCCAGCAGCAGACAAGAGCTAGAAAAATACTGTTTAGGCTGTTCCTGGCTAAAGAGCAGATAACCTAGTCCTACAGATGCAGAAGTTGCATCCTCCTATTGTCCTGACTGATCACAGTTCTACTGCCTGCAATTCCTCTCTCCTCCCTTGCTCCCCCCTTCAATGCATGCACTTCCCCACTCCCCTCTCTCTCTCTCCCTCTCTAACACTGCAAGTGGCTGCTCTTTATCAGTGTGAGCTACCATTTCAGCTACAGACACCACTGCTCCCCCCCACCCCACCCCACCCCACCCCATCCCTCATTTGCTCTTAAGTTTCTGCAGCATCTTTACCTCAGTCCCTTGTTTTTCCACATTCTCTCTATAAAGGTAAAACAGTGAACATACAACAGACTGCAGGCACAGAGCCAATCAACTAGATGCATCACCGCTGAGCATCGGACCAAATCAAGGAGTGGGGTGGGGGGTGGGGAGGTGATGCGGTTTATCACATCAAACAGAGAGCCTCCTCTCAACCTGATGGTCTCCTTCACTGAGCTGTGAGCTGTGATGGCTACGAGGTTAAGGCTCACGTACACAAAGAAGTGGATTTAGACTCATGGAAATTTCATACCAAGCAGATAGACCCTGTGATGGGATGCTAACTACTTTACTGCAGCAGTGTCAGCTTTTTACAAAGTCTGCTGCCTCCAAAGCAGAGTGAGCTCACCCCCTGACATACGTATAGCAGTGGTTAATATTTAAACAGCTCAATCCAGTGCAGGGCATAACAAACCAGAGGGCTGGAATAAGATGATGAAGTTTTGCTAAGGAAAAGAGGACGTGCTGCATTGTTTAAATATATTAAAAAGATAGCTCAGGCACAGCGGTGACTGATGGTGGATGTCGAATAATGTCAGCATGGAAAGCTGAAGGGAGAGATTTGATTGTTCAGGTGACGGCTACAGTCCCTGGATGCCATCCATCAACATTAATGACAGGCTTTGAAAAGCAGAATAACAGCAGAGCAGGTTACTGTCCTTAACACCACATGTAATAAAGGTTCTCTCAGGCACTTTGGTCTTAAAAATAAAGATACTGGTACATTATGATGCAGATTTAGAGGCAAGTACTTGGATCATGTCAGACCACAGCTTGGAATAACTGCCTAAAAAAAAAAAAAAGAAGCAAAAAATAAACCAAGTGGGTCAAATCTCAATACTCTTTAGTGGAGGATGACAAGTCATTTAAAAGAACCGTTTTAGTTTCTTTTCTTGTCATTTGTTCTATTAACACACACAGACACACACACACACACAACATTTTTGTATCCAAATCTCTGCTCTTAACTAATTTGTATTTGGAAGTCTCCATTGACTATGACTCCTAAGCACTTTTTTTTCTATGTTGTAAAGGAGGGAGACTACAGTATAAAGTAAAATCCAAGCATGTATCATACAGAAAATAATGTGCAAGGCATGGGCCCACTATATGACAATAAAGGTCGCCATTGTCAAAGTTGCCATTGCCATTGTTGAATTTGACACTTCGGTTGAACATGCATGAAAAGGCAACAGTATTAATAGTCATACTCTACCTGGTGTAGCATATTGCTGATCTCTGGAAAAATCGATGCCAGCACCAATCATAGTCATCATCTTCTCGATCTGAAGACAAAAACAGAGGACAGAGACATAAAAGAGCTTGGAAGAGCGATTTGGCTTTTTTCGCATTTTGACCTCCACCTTTCACCAGCAAAAATCCAGAAGAAAAACCCCAATACAGCAATAAATAACCAAAATATCACAGTAACCTTGTTAAGAGCTAATGGTGAGTATTTCAGCAAGAAGAAAATTAAGTTGCAATAGTTTTTACAAAGACATGCTAAAAGGCAGCTTGAGCTCCACAATGGTTGATTGCCTTTATATCCTAGCTATGGTCACATTAATACAGTCATTGCTACTGTGTCACATTAAAGTAGTAACCAGGGCTTGGCCGCGGGCAGGTAGGTACAACAGCCACAAAAATGCTGCCTTAAACTGATTCAAATAAAGTCATAAATTAAAGAGTAGTTGTGCTAAACAAGCTAAAAGAGAACGTGTGCAAGTCTGGAATAATAATACAGAACAATATCTGGTTATTTATGCTTTCCAAATATTTATAAAGCTCTCAGAGAAGAGACTTTATAGCGGGTTAAACTATATGTGTCTTAATGCTTAATCCAATACTTAACAACAGTTTCAAGACAACTGAAGCTTCTTAGACAAAACCCAAAAGGAGTTAGACACACAGCAAGACTGAGAATAAGGAGTTACAGCTGAAATGATGGCCCGAAACCCACAATTTTTTGCAATAATTTCATGCATCATGACCTAATGCATGTGAAGCTCACCAACATTTTATTTCCACTCATAGTAACTGACATATATACACATGCACACATATGGGCAGAATACTGTCATTGCCTTGAAATGCATTCATAAGTGAAGCAGCAGCGGGACACGGATCTGCAATATCATACCTGTCTTACCACAGAAACACAGCTCCCTTTAAACGGCCCAGAGCTGAATATGCATGGGCACTGGGGGTGAATTAAATGAAAAGGGATAGACTGACTGCGCTGCTGTCACACATATCAGGTACTTTTTGAGTATAAGGCTATGTTGTATAAACTAGAGTGAACCAATAACACTACTGCTGTAGAACTTTTATCTCAAATTTGAATGTCCTTACTCCCCAAAAAGCCCCCAGACAGGTTTGATGACCCCATCAGTATAATAATATGAGGCAATGAAGTGACACCAGAAGACCAAATTAGCCATTTTTTTTTTTATCATCGATCAGCAGGTGGATGTTTAGTAGTGAAGTAGTACATAATTAGAAGATTAATGTCAGAAGGGCAGAGAAAGAAATTACCTTTGAACGATGATGCATCTATTTTAGTATGCTGCTGTCAGACTGGAAACCTAATCACCAACTGAAACTTCTGGATTTGCTTAGAAAAATTAATAATCACTGAGATAATGTCATTCCAAAAGGGTTCCTAAAGCCTGAAAGGATCCCATTTACCTCTACAAAGAATACCCCAGTAGAGGACAGAGCCAAAACCCAAAAGGACCAGAAGATTGGCATCTTACGCTGTCAGAGGAATTAGATCTTCTTTGTTTTGGTGTGGCAGAAGTCGTCGATGTCTGCTGAGAGAGAATTCATCGTTTTGTTTTGCCTTCTTCCCATGCAATGTCTGCATCTACACTGTGCCAGCAATCCTCTAGCAGTGTTATTAGAATTGTCCTATTTCATACAAAGATACTTTTGAAAGTTGATTTAAAAGAAAAAAAAGAAAGAAAAAAAAACTCTAAACTGATAGAAACACTATTCCAGATGTGAAAATGTACATTTTTAGCATTTGTTATGATTAAATCCTTGAGCCCATTCTCAACATTCATGTTCCCATTAATCCTAAACATGGCAGAGGAAAAAAATGCTGAAGTTTTGGCGAGAAGAGGTGTGAGACAAAGGACAGTTAGAGAAAGGCATTATTTTTATTATCCTTCTGCCCAGTGTGACGTCTCCATGCTCCTGATTAGAGTCCTGCATTTTGGCCAGATGGTAGATTAGTCACACAAGCTCAAGAAATAACTACCATCAGCACCACATGCTCATTCTATGTCATTAAACAGGAAAGCTGATAGTGGCGTGGAAACACCTCTGCTACCTTAGCAAAGAGTAAAATGAGTCATCAAAAATGGGTGGCTCCTCTTCACATGCGAGTGTCTCTGCATGCATATCACACATACAGAAAGCACGTGAGATTTTGTGCATTTGGACTTTTCTACAGTGAGACTTCGCTGTAATTGAACCATTTTAGAAAAGAAGGAAAATGCTGGTTGGGAGAGGACTGTAGCTACATATTTATTTTGACATGAGAGGGGTTGAAAAAGAGAAAAAAATAACAGTATGTTAAAATATTTATTTAGAAAACCCCTGTTTAATGAAAACCTTTGGTACAACATGAACAGCATGAAGTTAATGTTGCTTCTTAAGTTTCTGCAACATGGTAGATGACATTTTTTCCCAGTGGTGACATAAAAAGAGAAAAACACAAACTAACTGCATCCTCATTAGATTTTCTGTTCACCTAGGCATGGCTACTTATTTTCTGATATCAAACTCAACTTGACAGGTTTATGTTGCTCTCATAATAACCTAAATTATTAGGCTGGCTTGGCAGGACAAAAGCAATTAGAAAGCGACTGATGAACGCTGGCATCAACCGGGGGTCTAATCAGTAAAAAGCACACACATACATAAGCAGTTGCAGCATGTGAGATAATGAAGACAAGGCAGGGAGCTTGCCTCATTAAAGTGGCCAAGGTCTGTAGTCGAAGGAGAATAATGCTCACCATCAGTGGCATCACTCTTAAAAAGGGGCACAATAAGGAGCTGTGATCTCACTCTGACACACAAACTGCTCGAGTGTATTTCTACACCGCTCAGGAGGTAAGACAGGCCAGTGTACTTTTAAACACTGAAGTAGAATGACTGGATGCATTTAAAACGAGCTCACACTTAAGTTAAAGCACAGACCTTTTTTTTTTATTATTATTATTAAACACAATGCAATCCTTCATATGCATGCATGAACACATACACACCCATGCACACACACACACAGTTGCATTCTGTCTTGCTGTATTGGCTTCACTTATCCAGCATAATGGAAAAGGGAATGTTAGCTGCTCCAATGAGATTTCAAGACAGCTGCCCTGAAAGGTAGGTGTGTTGGAGCTTGGTAAATATATCCTTATCAGGGGATGCCAGCTAGTGATTTCCTCAAAGTAAATCACATTCACAGCAAGAAAAGGCCTATGAATTTCATAGTCAAGAACTGGGATGCTCAGTATCATGGGAATTAATAGCGGAGAGAGAGTGGGATGTGTTTTTGTGCTGCAGGATCGAATCAATGCAGAGAACTGAAATGGAGAGGCTTCCATTGTTAGAGAGGCTCACTATGAGCACAGGGATACAATGAGAGGGGTCAGAAGTCACTCCCGAGGTGGAGGTGAACAGCTGAAGAGCCAGCAGTGTTGCGAGATGGTCAGAGTGAGATTAAAGAGACATGAACCCATTCATCATGCGTCTCACAAGTACGCCTGCTGCCCTGAGATGACTTAGCAGAATAACAGGACTGCTATCCTACCGGGATGTGAAAACACAAACTGTCTTTTCATTAACAGCCTTGAACAATGCCCAACTAAAGCCGAGAGAAGGGGGTGGCGGGAGCGCTAAAGGACACCTGGCAGTGTTTTGAGGGCGAAACAAAAGGCTGCAGCAGAGACCGTGTGCCCAGACCACCAGCCTCAAATTGGCAAGCTGGCACCAAAACAAGAGTTGGATGAAAACTATGGACTAGTGAAAAGCATCAAGAGGAACACAAACAATCCTGTGTGTAGCAGGTGCCAAGACCTCAATGCCACAGTGGGACAAAGCACTGTCAGCAATCCCATCAACATCCTCCTGAAACAGCCCAATGTCATGCTTATGTTTTTATGAACAATGTCCCTTCTCAGAAATCTTGAACACTCATTTTGTATTATACATAAATATCAATTAAACTTAAAACAGGAAGGACATTCCTTTGCAATAATTACTAGAGTTATACTAAGTAGTGGCTGCATGTATCAGCCCCCTGTGGCTCTGCTGTGTTCTCCCCCTGGTGGGGATCAGAGAATAAATTTGCCCCGCTGGCTGCACCGCAGTTCTGACACACACCCACAGTTTGGTTTGATCTCAGCAGGTCAAACACATGGGACTTCTTAACAAACAGCGAGGCCACAGAAAACAAACGAAGAATTAATGATCCCACGAACGTGGATTAAAATGCAAACGCAAACAAGAGCAAAGAAATTACGCATGAGTGAAAAACACCAGAGGATGAACTTCTGGAAGAAAGAGCAGGACAACCCGGGAGAGAGGCTCTCATTTGTTTCCATTTTATTTCCTAATCAATGAAGCAACTGCCTTCAATCAGTGAATACCAATCAGAAAGGCTTTAAAAATATATATTATATCCACAGAAATGCTAGAGAGCATTAATTATTTTCTCATTCAGTTCATTTATAGCAGGTAGACAAGATTAATGAGCCTCTGGCAGAGCTGCTGCCTGTAAGGGAATCAATACTCACAAAAGTTGGTTTCATAGTGGCTATTGGATCTGTGGAGTGTGAATCGAAAATGAAGTTAAAAAGTGAAGTGGGGAAGTGGATAGCGGCCCTCTGCTTCTGTCTCTGTTTAGAGCTTGCCGTTTCCTTATCTCTCCTCCCATTTGTGGAGCTCAGAGTGCTGGCCCACACAATGTGCCCCCCTGGATTGTCATCTTCAGTCTGATTGCAAGGACCAACACCAACCCACATTAGCATGCACTTTACACACATGCACACACACACACACACACACACACTCAAAGCTCCTTAAAAGGAGAGATGCATAGGCCAAGACCTCATGCAAGTCAAATCTCCTTGTCTTTAAACCAGAGGCAGTGCATCCAAGGGTTTGTCTAGCTCAGAAGGAGGGGGAGAAAGAGTGGGACCGATGCTGAAAGGAAGGGGAAGAGGGTGTGAGAACTGGAATATTTAGCAAACCAGATTACAAAAAGAAGAAAAAAGATGTTTTTATAAGAGGTGTGTCAATGCACTGGGGGGGTGGTTTTGGTAATGTCCTGGGACCACAAATGCTGTCACACAGCTCTGTGGAGAGCTCCAGAGCAGCCAGTCGTGACCGGCAAGATGGCTGCCACAGCACATCAGGGAGATCAAGAGTAAGCAAACACTGCAGATGGAGAGACAACAGCTGAAGAGAAGGCAGAGAGAGAGAGAGCGCAAATAGAAAAGGGAGTTTTCAGTTTTCATAGGACACTCCCAACATCATTATTAAAAAAAAGTTTTAAAAAAGTGTAGGCAAGGCTACGCCCAATGAAACTTTCAATGCTTCTCCCACACACTCCTCTCATTTGTTATGCACTTTAAATCAGTGGTGTGAATATTTCTATTTCAAGCAAATGCAGGCTTATTCCCTGAAAGGAAAAAGAGAGGGAAAAAAAAAAAGAGCTCTCGCTCCTTCCTTTGAGCACAGAACTTACAGCCATCTGAATCACTATTCATGTGAGAAGAAAACGAGTTCTGAGTTCATTAGATTTAAATAAGGCTCAAAAACTGGACACAAGAAATAGCTTTTCAAAGGATTTTAGAAGCTTACCAACCAACGAGGGCCTCTAATAAACATCTATTCACTATGAGATGAATCAAAAATTCATAATGTGATTCAGCATGTTGTCCAAAAGCAATATTGGTATGGAAAAATGCAGTTAACCACTAACCTGCTCATACACAACATTCTTTCAGAATAAACACATTTTGTTGTACATTGCAGCTTTGGGTTTGTAATTTGAATCCACTCTAACCGACTGGCTGCATCACTCATAAATACAGTATACACTATGGCAGGGAGCATGACGAGGAGGCTGCGCATATGTGAGATCCATCAGAGGCTGGTTTAAGGGTTAGCAGCCTTCTTAGGGGTATAAATGTGCTGCATTTTATTCTGCAGTAGAACTGGAAACAAGAGAAGAAGAAAAAAACTCTTGTTTTGGCTACTCTCGTTCAGCCTTGTTTCTTTCTTTTAGAAATGGATCACTTCTCATGTTTATTCTATTTACTTCATGTGTGGAGAAAGCACCAGGGAGAATACAACAGGACTCAGGAGCTCACGGATTATTGTGGACTGCTGAGGATATCTAGGAAGAGCAGAAAGCTCCAGTAACCAAGTAATGTCACAGCTGCCTTAATCCTGTCACTCTCTCACAGGCCACTTCCCTCAGGTTCAGTTTGTGGAGGTGAGGTGTTCATTAAACTAGATAATTAGAATGAACAGTACCCTGCCAGTGACCAGACTTTTAAAGGGGAATTAAAAGATCCAAGCACACACTTTATTGAGCTTATTACCCCCACTTTACCATAATATTCTGCAAAAGGCAGGCAATATGAATACCTCTGGATATTCAGAGGTAAAGATTACACTTTAGGCAATGGTAGCTTTCCATTAATACTTATTATTTCTGATCAAGCTGGAAAAACGGCTACATCCAAACGGAGTAATTTTACCTTACTGCAGATATAAATTGCCATTGCATGTACGATGGCAAATCAACAACTAGAAACTGCAGCAAAGAACTGGCCAATCAGGTAGGTATGATAGAATCAGAGTCAGTATTGCACAGTTTGTCCACAAGAGGGCATTGACATGTTGATTTTAAAACTAAAATGACCCGTTTGGTATGTATAATCATAATTAAGATTTAAGGTTTGACTTCGGTGGTTACTTTCATAAAAGCAAAAGTTTGGTTTAAACTATTAAAAGTTGTTCAGCAGCAAATAATGACCATGGCAAAAAAAAAAAAAAAAAAGTAAATCAGAAACAGCATCAGTTATATAATATTTTGTGATTCTCAAGGCCAATGAGATTTGGGACCACACCAATCTTCAAGCACAGCTGCAATCAGCCCACCAACATCAGCTGATGGCTCAGCTGAAACCTTTACGCAATTCTAATTAGCAAATTTCATAGAAGCCTGCTATTTAAGTAGCTTTAGTCTGCCTATTAGTTGATGGGCATTTGCAAGCCGCTTTGCAAACCACACTGACGCCAGCTCCTTTGTTTCATGCCATGTCCGGTTGTGCCTGGTAAAAAATCTGGCTTGATTTCAAAAAGGATTTCAACTCCTATATATATATATATATATAGGAGTCAGCAGAACTGGCTGATGTATAATTTGCATTTAATACACAAACCAGGATATATAGTATACCTGTCTGCAATACTTAAAGCCCCAACATAATACATACATAACCTTTCAAATGTATCCGCTCTGGTGACCCCTTCTGAATAAGGGAGCAGCTGAGTATTCACTAATGTCACAATATTGCAGAACAGCTCCTACTGGCTAAAGCTGAGAATGAATGGTCTCTGTCAAAACGTGGTCTAGTACACTTTAATGGAGGCGAGGCATTCACTCAGTGCACACAGAGGCATATCAAAGCTCAGTCATTTTCCACGAGTGTCTCCTTGGCAGCCTTGGACAAAACTATAAACTAAAGTAATGCTTGCAAAGGCTGAAGAACCCAAGAACAAACGTGCTTTGGAGCGCACACATACATAAAAGCTCAGAGACAAGGTTATCCAAGAATGAACGAGCCATATTGCCAGGGTGCTGAGTTCTGTCTCATTATAGGAAAGCCTGTTGAACTTGGACAAAACTCATGTAAAAGGCCTTGGGACCCTCTTTATCCAAAACAGCTAAAGATGGAAGTGTTGAGATCAGTATTTCTATATAGAGCAAATATTTTATTGCATAAATACACATCAAAGATGCTTTGAACTACAGCCTCCCCTCTATGGGCTGGTGCCATATTTCTTATCAAGATCCATCAGTGAGCAGTAAACTGCAGCAACGGCAACACATCTAGAAATTCGTGGTAGCACAACGCTGCCAAATAAGAAGGTCTGACTTTGGAAGGATAAAAAAATTCATTTAAAAAATCTGGAAAACAGTTACATACCAGCATCTGCTGAGCACGACAAACTGTATAAGGCAATAGAAACGTTGTGTCACAATCCAAAATGCTGCAACAATGACACATAATTCAGATTGATTGCATGCATTCTCACACATAAAGGGGAAAAAAAGAGGTACTTAAAGGCTTTAGAATCTTAGCACAGCACAGTCTAATTACTGTGTCTGTACCATAAGTTGGCAGCATGTAAAAACTCTGACCATCTGCATGCAAACCATGGCCCACAGCAGCCAAGACATTGACCTCAAAGCTGCTATTAGCTCACTGGGGTTGTTCTGACGGGGTCATGTAAAAGAACACTAGACGGCAACATGATCTCCTCACTGTGGGGAGAGAAAGCATTAGTGCTACCCGAGCCTGCGATTTGCTCAGGATGGTCAGGCATCATAAATAAAACGTACAAGTCACCTCTGGACTGTGTGTGTAGCAGTGTCGCAGATGCATGTTATCAGTAACAGAAACAGAGCAGAACACAAAAGAGTACAGGGGAAAATTACTGAGACGCTAGTGGACAGCTGATGCAAAACTTAACTGAGAAGCTTACAGAGGATTTCTTTAATTCTGCCAACAATAAGATGATTGTTGTAGGATAATGGCGAAAGAGCCAAAGAGGAAGCCATGTCGGCTGTATCTTGTATGGCTGTATAATATAATATATTAACTGATACTAAAAAAAAATCCAAGTTTTACAAAACTTAATATTGAACCTGTTTTTAACTTGCGCATCTCAAAAGAGCACAATCTAAAAAACTCTGAAAAGGAAGAGGATTTTTTCCCTTTTTGGAACAATCTTATACTGTATTTGTTCAGTTGTGTGCTTTTTTTCTGCGTTCTGAAGGGTTGTCTGTCTCTATGGAGATTCGGGTTGACGCCTTTACAAGAGGAGGAGGCAAGAGCTGAAGAGACAGATCTACGGCTTCCAGGTCTTCTCTGAATCTCAATTTCCAAATCTCTTGTCTTATTCTTTCAGTCTCTCAGTTGTTTTATCCCCATCTTCCTGTCTTCTCTAATCTCTTCCCACTGTGACTCTACTCAGCTCTTTATCTACATCCCAGACAAAGCATTAAAGCGCTGCATGCATAGGGAATATATTTAGATTTGAATATGTGCTGTGATACTAAAACATGGTGGGACTGAGGAAAAAAAAAAGTTTTAACCAAGTAAGATTTTAAAAACAGAATTCTGACAATATTTTCATACATTGCAGCTTCCTAATAAAAGAAATATACTAACACAAAGATATATTAAATCATTCACTGTTAATGCAAAAATGTTCATGTTTGAGACAAGTTTAGGCTCAAATTGCATGACGAGGTGAGCTTTGAGTTGGGAGAACATGAGCAGAGCCGTTGTTCAAGTTCATTACAGTCATCAGAAATGCGG
>JASGAU010398551.1:0-14214 GCA_030220045.1 Australoheros facetus
TAATCTTGTCCTGTTGTGTTTTGACATTTTTGCTGCTGTTACACCTAAATTTCCCCTTTGCGGGACAATAAAGGCTGTTTCTTCTTCTTCTTCTTCTTCAAATACGGAGGTGATATCTTACAGAGGCCTTTGCTTTATTTATTTATTTATTTTAATCTGGGTTACCTGAAATTTAACTCTTCACCATCAATGAACAAATCACCAAAAAGACAACTAAACTGTTTGGCATAAGCTCAGAGTGGATGGGACACCAAAAAGAGAATTTCCACACTTTCTACTTTTGACGATCATTCATTAACATTACGCTTACATTGCACATTGCCTGTATATGAGCAGCAGAAAATATGCAGCTTGCCTGTGAACAGTGCACGTGCCTCTGAACTCTAGCCATGCTGGAAAGCTCAATGGCTAATGAATGCCACATTCTTCCAGCTGGAAATATATACATTCAGTTCCTGTTCATAGAAAACATGGACAAGTTCAATGAACCTGCCCTTTTTTTTAGCACATTTTTGCACAGCATGGACCCCAGGAACAGCTTGAACAGGACACCTGCTGCACCTTACTATATTAGGCAGTCCACCTCTTGATTCCCTCAGATATTTCAGTCTGTGTCACTAATAACTAAGCTGATTCAGAAAGAAAAAAATGATACACAAGATTGTTCAGGTTAACCTTATTCAAAATACCCTTAATTGGATTTTTTTCCTCATATAATTGATTTTTTATTTTTATTTTTTACAAGTTTCAGATAAAACTGAAGAAAGACAGAGTGGAGCAAGGATCACAGGAACACCACCACCTGACAGACTTTACAGTCTCAGGGGCGCCACCATGTAGGGATTGTAAATTATCATATGCCAAACAGCCATGTTGCAATCAGAGATGTTAACCTTTAAAATATTCTGTGAAATTATTAAATCAAGGTTAGCAGCTTTACACAGACACATATACAAAGAGGCATGTATGTTCCACACCTGAATGCCACATCGTTGCCTTCTTTTCAAATGTCAGAGTTTATGCAATATACAATGTAATTATGTTATGCACGCACTGTAGTTCCTAATACTGTGTGTTCCATTTGCCAGGTTCAATTGTCTGTGCTTTGGTAGTGTTTTTCAAATTGTATCACAGAGAGGCCATTGTACAACGCAGACTAGACTGACATGTCCCACATTGTGAAAATAATCCTTTTAAAATGTGTGAAATAATTTTGTTCCCATAATCCCCAAAATCCCCCAGTAAGTATTACAGGGTAAGAAATGGATGGAAAATTACTATTTACACAAGAAAAGAGGGAATCATTAAGGGTATTTCACTGCGAGGGTAATTTGACATGCAATTTGCAGTAAAATGCTTAAACGAGAGAAAAAAAAAAGGGTTCCATAGGCTTCTCATCTGCCTCTAACTAACTCATCTTGCCACCCTGCATTGTTAGAAGTGCCACTTGCCCTCTCTCAATTCACAGTGGGCTTTAATCTTGGGCAGGGGGTGCAATCATTGGAGTGGCTGTACAACTACGGAGACTTTTTGATTCAGAGTGCTGTTTATTAGCTTGAAGCATCTGGGCAAGGATCTTGTGATTAATTGGGGTGAGCTGCCCCTGATATTACAAGGTCAGCCCTCACCAAGCCTTCTCCACTCTTTCCATTTACATCAGTTAGTTGAGTAGAGCTCTCTCTGTGTGTGTGTGTGTGTGTGTGTGTGTGTGTGTGTGTGTGTGTGTGTGTGTGTGTGTGAGAGAGAGAGAGAGAGAGAGAGAGAGAGGCAATGTATATATTAGAAAGAGAACTATACAGTGACTAGCAGAGAGAGATCATATATGTAGCTCCAGCCAGTCTCAGTTTAAATATAGCACACAGTGGCCTTTAATTAATTTCATGCAAATTAGAATTTTTTTCTCAGTTTCTGTGCCACTTTATTCACTTTACTACTAGTGCACCACATCGGCCAATCAGAGTCAGCATGTCACTACTAAAAGACAAATGGATAGGACATATTTTATGAGCATTTTCTTCTTATGAGTGCCTTTTTTTCTTTACCTTGCCTCGTTTACCTTGTTGTTGTTGACTATCTAACGTAGGCTACTGTCTAGCCCCGGCTCTTCAGAATGTTCAGCAAATTGAGTGTCAAATCATCTCTCTGGTTTCTTGGTCCCTGATTAACTTAATATCTTTACTAAATTATATTATTGATCATATGCTCATCAGTGAGATTCCCTTCTGTGCAAATGACAGCCCACCCATTGACTGAAATTGTGAACATTACTAGAAAGCCATGCATACACACATGCATACAAGCTCGTACCATTTGAGAAATATCTAAATAAAGTATTTACAGTAGAGGGCGTTTTCTGTTACTTCAGACAGAGGGCGGCCTTGTGTCAGCTACTTCTCACTCTCTTTCATTCTCACTCAGTCAGATAAGAGGAACACGTGAGATCCAGGAATCTGTTTTAGGAGGTGGTTTCTGTCTCTGGAAGGAAAACAAGGTTAAATGCTAAAAGTATATGTTCTATCATTAGTTCTATTTACTATCTAAATGTTTTTATTTTGTTTTATTTTAACAGTTTAAACTTTCAATATACAGTATTTTTAATGATAATTTTACACTTTCACTGTTGCAGTTACATAGTGGCATGAAACGGAAGAGAATGGAAAAAGAGATTCTGGATTTCTTACTTCTGTTTACATGTGCACTCTTGTTTGTGTTCAAAGCATTCACAGTTTGAGCAAATAAATGTGTTATTTCATGTTTCTAACCTTTAAAGTCTAAGTTTGGAATGAAGTACAGCTTTAATACTTCATACTGTAAGAAAACCTTGCATTTTCAACATTCATTCATTTCAGAGGTCCGCTGGCTTATTAAACTGAAACTCATATACGGACAGAAGAAACTGTACAAGTGTTTGGGAGCTGATGTAGGTGTATACTGCAGTCTCACCCATTTGCCATTATAAGCCCTGATTGGTCAAAATGTGCGTAAAAGAGAATGAGAAAAAAACAATACAACAGGAAAAAGAGAAGAAGGAAAAAAAAAAAAAAGATGGCTGACCACACCGTATTCTCCAACATCAGATAAGGAGACAATATGTGGATGAACACATGTTTTTGACTGTAGATTATGACGGAGCACTGTTATTTCCTGTACGAATACACTTTCAATTTCCTGCTCGGCACTTTAGTTTTATTACAATGATAACACGATACCATCGGCTGTAGCCATGGGGACGAAACCAACAGTGCTTACAATAGAAGGGAGTGATAAGACAAATGTGAAAGAGAATAAAAGCGAGAAGATATGATAGTACTGAGGAAGATCAGTCTCTGACAGAAGTCTGGTTATGGCAACATGATTATAATTACTATTATTTAGCTATTAGTCACAAAAGACTGTTATAAATTTTTTTTTCACAATTATGATTCTTAAGTCCATTTTAGGGCATTTTGATTAGGTTTTTTTTTGTGGTTTCTGTTCAATGGAAAATCTGTGCACTACATTCAGTGAGCAATAACTTTATATTAAAAGACTGATTTCAAATCTGTTTTGTCAATTCAGTGAAAATGAGATTTCATAAACAGTTCGCTTTAAAGAATTGATTATGTGTAATAACAGAATTTGTTTTGTGCAGAGGTAGACAAAGTTTCATGGATGTGAGTTCACGTACACTTACCTAACACTTGCCTTCACAAAGCTTTAAGTCTTTGTAGCACAAATTCAACAAAGTGCTGGAAACATTTCTCAAAGATTTTGGTCCACATTGACATGATAGTGCCACACGTGCTGCAGATTTGATGCAAATCTTCCATTCTACTACACCCCAAAGATGCTCTATTGTACTGAGATCTGGTGACTGAAATACAGCAAACTCATTGTCATGTTCAAAAAACCAGTGTGAGGGTATTTTGTGACATACTCTGCAGTGTACATATCAGAAGATGGGTACACTGTTGGTCATAAAGGGATGGACATGGTTAGCATCAATACTCAGGTAGGCTGTGGCATTTAAACTATGCTTAATTGCTACTAAGGCACCCAAAGTTTGCCCAAGAAAATATCCAGCACCCGATAACACCAACAGCAGAAGCCTCAACCATTGATACAAGGCAGGATGGATCTATACTTTTGTGTTACCCTACCAGGCAAATATCCCAGCAGAAATCAATCACAAGACCAGGGGGTGGTATTCAAGTCTTTAATTGTCTAATTTTGGTGAGCCAAAATTAGACTGTCAGCTGACAGGAGTGGCACCCGGTGTGGTCTTCTGCTGCTGTAGCCCATCTGCTCCAGAATTTGATGTTTTATGTGTTCAGAGATGCTCTTCTGCATATCTTGGTCATAACAAGTGCTTATTGGAGACACTGTTGTATTTCTGTCAGTTCAGAACAGCTTGGCCGTTCTCCTCTGAGCTCTGGCATCAACAAGGCATTTTTGTCTATGGAACTGCCCCTCACTGTACATTTTCTCTTTTTTGGACCCTAGAGATGGTTGTGTGTGAAAATCCCAGTAGATCAGCAGTTTCTAAAATACTCACACCAGCCCGTATAACAACCATGCAGATTCAAAGTCACTTAAACCACCTTTTTTTCTTCATTCTGATGAACCACAACAGGTCAACTTGACCATGCCATGAGATATTTGCATTAACGGGGAGTTGAACAGGTGTACTTAACAAATTAAAAAAATAGCGCCTATTAAAAACAGAGGAAAATGTTATATGTACACATTGAATGTGCACAAATTTTGTAAAAAAAAAAAAGTATAAGCATAAAGTAAGTAGACATATAAAAAGCACATGTGTCTTTCTTTGTCCTTGTGTAACCTTGGGTACTGATTTCCTAGAGGCACTACAAATTTCCAGCCAGGTCCTGATCCCCACTTAGACCATTTGGAGTCAATTTGTTATTGCAAATATAAATGTGGTAACTTGTAATATCCACTGAGGCAGTCAGGGGAGGCCACTGGAAAAGGGCAATGGTAGTTTCACTTCTGACCCCTCATTGTTAGCTTTGGCATTCAGCTGCCAGTCAAAGGAGAGTTTTTCATTAAATTCATTTGATAAACTCCCCAGGTCCCAACTGGGCAGCCACCACAAGAATTCATGGGATAGGGTATTCTTCTGAAAATAACTAACAAAAATGTTGACCTGGTTCTCTTTGCTATGTTTAAACATATCCCGAATCAGCAAAGAGAAGCATACTTTACCAGTGAATACTTAAATAACTTATTTTAGATAACACTTTTGATTCATTTTACACATCTATTTACAAAATCTTGATTTGTGGTATAGAATACATAGATTTAATACAGCTAGATTGTTTAATTAAAGTCATAACATTTGTTTGGAAGTCTTTCAAACGCCATTATTGTAAAAATAGTCTAATGTCTCTGTAACATTATCACTAAGACTTATAAATAAGACATATTTGCATGTCTGTCTCTGTCTTAACAAAGCTTTATAATTCACAAATTATTTTAAATTAGTAGATGGAGTGGCTGTGTGCTGTGCGTGCAGTCGTGGGGACAAGAGTGGCAGGGTGAACACTTGCTTGACTCTTTGGCCTGAGGCAACACACACATAGAGACACACACAGTCTTTGGGCCTGGTCTAATTCCTCCTGAAGCAGTTGACATTTCCCCCAGAAGGATAATTGAGGAATAACATTTGCGTTACAATTTAACATGACCCCTGCCTTTGGAAGCCCTTTCATATTACCTAGCTGAAGATGGCTGCTGACACCCACTTAGGCCTAGAGGGGTGGGGGCTGGGAGGGTGGGAAGGGGTGTGTGTGCATGTGTATGTGTATGTGTATGTGTGTGTATTTATGTATGCGCATGCCTTTCTATTTCCATTGTGTCTTTGTTTCCACTGTACGTTCTTGTGAGAATTTGGATGCTTACGTCCCTTTGAATTTATTTGAATATGTGCAGCTGTGAGCATGTGTGACTATAGCTGACCAACATATGGGAGGTGGATGGATGGCTTCAGGCTTAGTGATAAGGTATTGTTAAAGTTGGGGGAAAGAAAAGGAAAAGAGCTCATTATTACAATGGCAGAGTCAATGTCAAGAGGAGCTGCACTGACCTTTTCAAGTCTTTGCATAGCAACTATTAAAAAAATGTATCAAGGCAGGAAACTGTGTGTGTGTGTGTGTGTGTGTGTGTGTGTGTGTGTGTGTGTGTGTGTGTGTGTGTGTGTGTGTCCACATTGGCAGTGTGCACATTTGTATGTGCGTGCAAGACTCAGAGGTAGTGACATGAAGCACCCGCTAAAAGCTAAGGTTAATGGATTGACTGTTACCTGTTCTTGAGGCTTAACATTGGCCCATACACAAGAGGAATCATCTGTGGCTGCCTCAACAGTCTCAATACTTCTGCTGGAAGGCTAAATTAACAGAGCTGTGGCTTGTTTGTTTTAGGAATTTTGGAGAGTTTATCTCAGTCCAGGATACAAGGTCAAGACACAGTCTTTAATCACTGTACCTCACAGTGATGGCTTTATCCTGAGGTGGTGGGTGGTGCTTTTACTTTATTCTGTGTACACACTGGACATAATCCCAGGAAATATGTGTGCTGTGAAACCAACATCTATTACACCACACAGTCAGTGTGTTAGCGGGGAAATCTTTGATTTAACAATCAAGGCAGATAATTTACTGTTGCATTTAGAAGTCATTAAATGAAATAATTATTCCCTGCTTTCAAAGATTAATTTGTCACATAGGCAAAAAGTCTTGTATACTGTGTTCCTGGTTGTGCTGAAAAGACTAGTGGATTTGGTTAACTAAGGTGCAGAAGGGAGTCATGAGAGACAGATCCTGGATGAAAGAGAGGTACAACAAGATGTCCATAATTGAGGTTCTGGCAGCTGCCAAAAAAAGGCTCTTAGCTCTGGACACTAGGCTAGGCTGAAGAGACACATCAGTGAAGCAGAGGCCAAAAGAATAAATAGCCTGTTCTCCAAAGATCCATCCAGGGTGTACTCTTCACTGTAAGGGAATAACAATACAATAATAATACGAGATACTGGAAGAACATGTGGGAATATTTGGCTGATGAACCTAAGATCAGACCACAGCAACCTCCCAGGGCAAGAGCCAATCAATATCACAAAGATAGACAGCCAACAATGAGTCTCCAGAATGAGGAGCTGGACAGCACCAGTACCTGAAATGATCCACACCTACTGGCTGAAGAAGCTAACAGCACTTCATGATTGCCTGGCAGCACAAATAAGGGGGCTGCTAAAAGCAGGTACTCATCCAAACTGACTAAAACAGAGCAGAACAACAGTGATCAAAGTAGCGGGATGTTAAATGTGACATGGGACCATGTAAATTGAGATGTACAACCAAGTGGCTAAGACAGTGTACAGGAACATCTGTGCCGCATATGGACGAGAAGTCTCCAAGTTCTGGTCCTAACCGTGCCAACACTGATGTGGGCAATGACAGTGAGACCTGGAGGGGTGTGATTGGGAGGAATGGTCTGCTTGATCTGAATTTGCACGTGTTAAGGTCTGTTAAACCTGGAGACAGATGCAGAGCACTGAGGTAAGGTTAAACAAGTCTTTGTTATCAAACATTCTTTGTGGCAGGATTTGCTAGTGACTGCGGCAACAGTCTACATGTGTCTCTCTCTTTCTCCTTTCTCATGCTTCTGTGAGTGACCGTCCAGCCTCACAGTCAGGTTTTGCTGCTGGCATGCTGAAGTGAGGAGAGAACAGATGAGAACACAATAATCCAAATAAAGAAGGTTTTAGATTAGCCAAGCTTGCATTTACCGCTTGCAGTGGAACCATCTGGTGACATCTTGGGAGAAGCTTCAGCATCTTATAGCAGGGGCATCAATCAGCACAAGAGCAAACAGGTGAGTAGTCAGGATTGCAAGTGCATGATCAGAGAGACAGAGACCTTTCCTAAGCCCCTCCTCTGAAAGGCAAATCAGAAAGCTCCATATTCACACAGATAGAAAAGGAGAGAGCAACAAAGTGGCGAGAGAGAGAGAAAGAGAAAAGAGCAGGCCAGCCAGGAGGTGAGTTGGATCAGGTGGTGGGGAAGGATGCTGGACAGACCTGGTATGCTTAAATGTATAGTGAGGGTGCACTGGGAATGTCTGGCAGAGGCCCCAATCTGCAAGATCTTCAACTCCCACTTCCGGCAGAACTTTGTCAGCATTCCAAGGAACGTTGAGTCAGAATGAACCATGCTCTGGGACTTCAGAAGCAGCTTATGGGTATTGGCAGGCCAAGCAGAATGCAGCTCGGTTAAGCAAACCTCGGGTGTGGTATGAAATCGGTGAAGCCATGGAAAAAGACTGCCAAAAGTCTGGCAAACCATAAGGTGAATCAGGAGGGGAGAGCAGTCCTCTTCTTACACAGTGTATAGTGTGGGTGGGATGCTGCTGACTTCAACTGAGGATATAGTCAGGCAGAAGAAGGAATACTTTGAGGACCTCCTTAATCCTGCAGACACACCTTCCATAGAGGCAGCAGAGTCTGGGGACAAGGGAGATAACTCAAGCATCTCTCGGGGGCTAAGGTCACTGAGTTCCTGAAGGCCCTGGATGTTGTAGAGCTGTCTTGATTGACATGCCTCTGCAACATCGTGTGATTATCTGGCGCAGTGCCACTGGATTGACAGTCGTAAGTGGTGGTTCCCACTTTCAAGAAGGAGGATGTACTCCAACTATTGGGGGATCACACGCCACAGCCTCCCTAGGAAGGTCTATGCTAGGGTGCTGGAAAGGAGAGTTCACCCATTAGACAAATCTCAGATTCAAGAGGAACATTGCAGTTTTCATTCTGCTCATGGAACACTGGACCACCTCTTTATCCTCTCGAGAATATCCGAGTGGGAGTTTGCCCAACCAGTCTACATTTGTTTTGTGGACCTAGTGAAGGCATTTGGCTTGGGGGGTGGTGCTGCAGGAGTATATGGAGTGTCTGGCCTGTTGTTACAAGCCATTCAGTCGCTGTACAACTGCAGCAAGAGCTTGGTCTGCATTGCTAGCAATAAGTCAGACTCATTTCCTGCAGGTTCTGAACTCCATTAGGGCTACCTTTTGGCAATGATTCTGTTCATAATTTTTATGGACAGAATTTCTAGGCATAACCAAGTGGCAAAAGACTTCTGCTTTGGTGGCCTCAGAATCTTATCTCTGCTTTTTGCGGATGATGCGATGCTGTTGACTTCATCAGGTGGTGGCCTCCAATTCACACGGGAGCAATTTGCAGCCAAGTGTGACACAGCAGATATGAGAATTAGCATCTCCAAGTGTGAGGCCATGGTCCTCAGCTGGAAAGAAGTGTAGTACCCACTCCAGGTTAGGGACAAGTTGTTGCCCCAAGTGGAGGAATTTAAGTATCTTGGGATCTTGTTCACGAGTGAGTGAAGAGAAGAGCAGGAGACTGACCAACGGATTGGGGCTGCGGTTGCAGTGATGTGGATGCTCCACTAGTCTGTCGTGGTGAAGAGAGAGGTGACCGTAAAAGCAAAGCTGCCAATTTACCGATTGATCTACATCCCTACCATCACCTATGGTCATGAGCTTTGTATAGTGACCAAAAGAACAAGAACGCGGATATAAGCAGTGAAAATGAGCTTCCTCCAAAGTGTGGCTGGTCTCTCCCTTAGAGATAGGGTGAAAAGTGCAGGCTTTTGAGAGGGGATTAGAGTAAAGCCGCTACTCCTTTACATCGAAAGGAGCCAGTTGAGGTCAATTGGGCATCTGGCTAGGACGCCTCCTGGGTGCCTCTTGGGTGAGGTGTTCCAGGCATGTCCTACCCTGAGGAAGCCCCTGAAAGACCCAGGACATGCTGGAGAGATTATATCTCTTGGCTGGCCTGGGAACACCTCGGTGTTCCCCTTGATGCGTTGGAGGAGGTGGCTTGGAGAGCGAGGTCTGGGCTTCGTTGCTCAGACTCCTGCCCCCACGACCCAGCCCTCGATATGCGGAAGAAAATGGATAGATGGATGGATGTAGATGGAGAAAAACCAAGTGATAATAACATCAGGAAGAAGGAACCTACAGTAAGAAGCTCAAGAAATACCAAGGGATGAGAGAAGAGCTAGATAATTGTGGAAGATAAAGGCAACAGGGGTCCCCATGATAATTGATTCCCAAACTGGCTCCAGCAGATTCCAGGAACAACATCAATTCAATGCAATTTTGTTTACAGTATATAGCGCCAAATCACTGTCACCTCAACAGTTGCCTCAGAATGCTTTACATTGTAAGGTAAAGACCCTACAATAATTACAGAGAAAAGCCAACAATCAAAACAACCCCCTCTGAACAAGCACTTGGTGACAGTGGGAAGGAAAAACTTCCTACTGTCGCCACCAGGAAGAAACATCCAGTAGAACCAGGCTCACCAACCCCACTGCTCCTGACTATCACTAATCCTGTCAGTCTGCACATCACAGGCCACTGCCATTCACCTTGTATAAACTAATTTCATAGCTAATAAAGGTTGAACTTTAGCATATAGAATATGTTTGCATATCAGTTATAACTACTATAAGTTTTCTTATTATTAACTAAAATCATTACTAGTTGATTAATCAAACTAGCATTATGATCAGACTATGAAGCTGTCTTCAGTGGTTTGCTCTCTGCTGGTGAAGAAGCCCCGTGGCAAGATGAAAAACCTCAAACAAGCAATGGTTGTTGTGTTGTCTTGTTACCAAATCAATGGTTGGGCAGATTTGTTACCTGAATACAACAACAAAAACAAGAAATAAAAGTAACCAACTGATTTACATAATCCTAAATTGATACATAAGATTTCAGTTGGATGCTGACATATAACAGAAGAGCAACTGATGTATATTAATGAGGTAAAAGAAAAACAATGTGTATAGCTTCTTTAAAACAGTACCAGTGTAACAACAAAAAAGTATGTTGATTGTTTCATGGATAAATATATATGTATTTATTGATAGTGATACCTAAACATTATCTGACTTTTTGATGCTTCCATATTAAAGGTTGTATTGTAGAGGAGCACCTCTACATTAAATACACTTTCATTCTACAGTTCCCATTCCTCTTCATCAGAGCAGCCAGGCACACCGGTTCACACTGACTTCCTCCATACCAACTGCCTTCCACTGATAAATGAGAGGATTAGTGACTGGTACACTTTATTAAAAAGTAATAACAATTTTTGTTGGCACCCTTCACGTGGTAAAGAGTGCCATGAATCACAGGATATTGGCTGTCTGTATCTGATGAATGCATCGTTTACCAGCCGAGGACTTATTTGGTAGCAGCTATTAATTTAAATCACATTTATCTCTCCCTTTTAGCTTGGGATGAGGAAACACAAGCTCTATAGTGTAAGGAAAGCTGAAAGCATGGAATAATACTTCATGGAATGGATACTGAGGCACCCCATTAGTTCAGGAAATTTCCTTCAGTATTCCTGAAATGATAACTTGTAATTTTTGATATTTCTGTATAATAATAATAATAATAATAATAATAATGCTTTAGAAACCAGCTTTAATGCCTGACATGGACATATTTTATTACAGCTTGTGTAATACGGAGTGTCTACAACTTTCCTTGATGTCTAAATACTGCAGTTTGTAAAAGATACCGCACTTATAATACACTCCCCTCCAAAAGTATTGGAACAGTGAGTCCAATACCTTTATTTTTGCTTTTAATTTTATTTTCTTGTGCGTAAAAGTATCGGAACATGTGACTGACAGGTGTGTTTTGTTGACCAGGTGTTTATTCAAACATTAAATAGTGCTGAATGTCTACACACTTTCAGATTTGGGTCTTGCCTGTGCAGACTGTGCTTTTATATTTAGAGGAGTAACCAACATGAGAGCTGTCTATGGATGAGAAACAAGAGAATGTGAAGGCAAGACAAGATGGAAAATCAATCAGAGCCCTTGCCATAGCCAGTACAGCCATTTTGGAATGTCCTGAAGAAGAAAGTCATCACTGGTGTGCTAACAGATGTCGAACAGGTAGACCAAGAAAAACAACAGCAGTTAAAAGAAACACTGTAAGTGCTGTAAAGAAAGACCCTTAAACAACTGTTAGTGACATCAGCAATAACCTCCAGAGGGCAGGAGTGAAGGTATCATAATCTACTGTTCACAGAAGACTTCATGAACAAAAGTACAGAGGCTTCACCAGAAGATGCAAACTACTAATTAGCAAGAATTATAGGGAGGCCAGGCTGGAACTTGCCAAGAAGTACAGAGATTCAGAAACTCTGGGACAAAGTTTTATGGACTGGTAAGACAAAGATTAACCTTTACCAATGTGATGAAAAGGCTAAAGTTTGGAGAAATAAAGGATCTGCTCATGATCCCAAACATACAAGCTCATCTGTGAAACACAGTGACGATAATGTCATGGCTTGGGCTTGCATGGCTTCTTCTGGGACGGCTCATTAATCTTCATTGATGATGTCATGCATGATGGCAGCGGTACAATGAACTCAGAAGTCTACAGAAACATTTTGGCTGTCAATTTAAAGAAAGATGCAACCAAACCGATTGGTTGGTGATTGGTTGATGATTATCTTGCTGCACCCAAAACATACTGCCAAAACTCCCAAGGAGTTCATCAGGGGCAGGAAGTGGAAGGCTCACAGGCTTGATGCAGCTATTGCAAGCAAAGAATTTGCAAATAAATATTAAATCTTATTTGCTTTAATTTATTTTAAGTTTATCTGTTCCAGTACTTTTGCTCACAAGAAAAATGGGTGAGTTCAGAGAAAAGGTGCTGGTCTTCTAAACTGTGTATCAGATTCAGATGTAAAAACCTGGATCTAAAAGCTGAGATGTTTATCTTTTGTCCCATATTACATTTTTTTTAATGTCAAATCCAAGTTAATTCAATCTACAGCAAAAATAAACAATTGGCTTCACTGTTCCAATACTTTTGGAGGGGAGTGTAAGGAAGGCTATTATAATCCATTGTCCCATTATCTCTAGCGGCCTGTGTGGTAATTATTATGACCACTGTTGGGTGTAACAGGTTTCAAAGTAGTACATTACTTTAATCAGACATTTTTCAGTAATGCAATAATGTAATGCATTACTGTGCTAAAATCAGTAATCACAGTACAGTTACAATTATGTTGTTACCAGTGTCACAAAGGTTCTTCAGTTTTCTGCATCATGGACAGATTGAAAGAAAAAAAAACAAACATGCCGCTTTCTTCCTGCACACTTACACAACAGTCAGCCAATGTTAGTTTATCTACGGGAGAAGGAAAATGGTGGAGCGCTCAACAACTTTTTAGGCGTGGAGATATGGAGATTACCTATTTTTTTTACTGTAAGAAAGGACAAGAGCACGGTGGTAAAGTATAATTTGCATCAGGACAGAAACAACTGGATTATCCTCCTAATGCACAGATGGTATGCCAACACAAAGCTAGTAAAGAAACCAGAGTGATGTTAAAGCTGAATGTATGCTGACCCCAACCCAGAATCCAGGGCCTGAGCTTTGTAATGTCAATTTCTACGTGTAAATGTTTCTACACTAGAATCACTGTGGCAATCACTTTGTGGTTTCTTTGGACTGTTTTTGAGCTTTTATTTGAGTTGTCAGCTTTGTGTTCAAAATTAAACTCTTTTTAGGATACAAGTTTGCATTTGTATGTGGGACTGTAGCCTAAGGTTTATATTGTTAACTGGTAATTATGTGACAATGTATTTTAGGCCATGTTATGGAGTAACATGAAAGTAATGTGAGTAAACACATAACAGCAAATTTTGTGCTTATTATGACAGCCAAGGAAAAAGCGAGGCAAGGTATGTAACACATTTAACCTATACCTGTAACTGAACATAAGCCTAAGACTAGATGTGTTTGTGTCTCCACGTAAATAAACAGAAGCAAAATCTCTACTCCACTGTCTTGCTGTAGGCAGGAGTACAAATTCAGAAGGGGTGCGAGATACAGAGGGGTAGGAGAAAATGCCTTACAGTATGTGTTTGCTCAGGTTAACCCTCCGGTCGTGTTCGGGTCAAATCTGACCGATTTACAACTTAAAACACTAATAAATATTGTGTTTTACATCTGATTGCCTCAAAACCTTATGATATCCTCCACACTGTGCACTTGAACATATAAACGTGATGATCACCTCTTTCATTGAATTTTGAGTGTTTTAATCAACTTTGTTACACCTGTGGTGTTCCCGGTCAAAAGTGACCGCCATAGGAAATGAATGGG
>JASGAU010398554.1:0-45334 GCA_030220045.1 Australoheros facetus
CACACACACACACACACACACACACACACACACACACACACACACACACACACACACACACACACACACACACACACACACACACACACACACAAAATGAGGATCCCTACACTATCAGACCTAGTAAGAAGAAGCGTTATAATATAAAAGGTGTCAGATTTAAGTTTTAGCACTGCAGGAAGTGGAAGTGGAGTAAAAAGAAGAAGAAAGCCTAAGTGTAAACAGCTGAAGTGCCAGGTCACGTCGAAGCACTAAAGGAGGTTGAACTGTCAGCTGAAGAGTAAAGTCTACACTGAAGACGTGTTTACGTAGACACTGTGTGTACGAGATAAGAACAGTCAAACTGTCATTTATCAAGCTGTGCACTCTGAATACTTCATATGTCTTTTGGTACTTTATATATAGGATGACAGCAGCTGAATATTTGGTTGACGTGTAAGTCGTGAAAGAGGTTGAGCTGTCAGTTGAAGAATGAGACATGATGCTAGCTAATTAGCTATTCAAAACGATTACATTTTTTCTGCGTGGCTGTTGTGCTCGACTTGAGCCAACTAAACGTGATTGGAAAAGCTGCAGGAGGTGCAGCACGTACTTATCTGCTGTTAACTAGTTGTTTCTTTCTGTGACATGTTTGCAACTGAGCAAAACTTTAGAGCCCCTCTGTAAAATGATCTAAAGCTGTATTTCCTTTGTCTACGCAGGAATTTAACAGAACATTCTTGGTTATTATGTTCCTGCATTTTCCCTTTGGTGTAGCAATGAATTGTGTTTCTGTTTCGCAAATGAACACAAAACTTTGTCAGGAATTTCTTGCAGTGAATAGTTTGACAGTCAAGGGCACAGACTTACAGCTCCTTATTAGGAGGAGCCACACACTAACAGCGGAGGCACTAACCTGTGCTTTATTCCTTCGTTCATTCCTATGCCGGACCTGGCCTGAGCAGGTTGAAAACAAGCTTTTCTTATTTGGTTAGAAGAATATGAGATGCAAATACCAGGAAGGGCGACAGAGCAGGGATGAAATAAAGTGAATTCTCACCCCATTCATTACCTCCATCAAAGAAAGAAAAAGAAAGTGACCATAAAATGAGTGGTGGAGCAATGGCCAGGATTGCCTTTGAGAAATAATTAAAGCCTCTTTGCAATGCTCCCCAGCCTGCAGGAAAAATCCCCATCTTCTGTATGGTCTACAATTGATGTTTGGTTTACCAGCCCCTCTGTAGAAAGCAGACCTTCAATAAACTATATCACCCAATTTGTGAGAGTAATGCAGCCCAGTGCGGTCCTCAATTAGGTATAAATGACACAGCAAATTGGAAAATTAGGGGGAGAGGGAAGGATAATTTGCTCCAAAACAGACTAAAACCAATTTATTAGGAGACGGGGGAGGAGACAAAGGGTCCGTTTCTGTCCTCCAACAGAAATTCCTACTTTAAGTTCAGATGCCTTACTGTTCACCTTGTCACAGGCTGTGTTTGAATGCTTATCACTTAGCATGACTCATATATATCGCGTGTAAGAAGCGGTTTCAATAATAGATGATGAGTGAGGAGACTGATGAATGGCATCTCATCTGTTAGTGCAAAACAATACTGCCAGTTAGACAAATGTTAATCAAACTGGAAGCGGATAGCTTCACCCACTCAACTCAGAACAGCACAGAATGCTAATATTAGTGATAACACATAAACCAGTAAAAACAACTAAAGGTCACATCACAGGATAAGGATGATATGTGGTGAACTATTTGAACTACTTACTGAATATAACATAATTTAATTTTACAAATTATGACCCCCATTGCAGTAAGAAATGAGAATAAAGTAGGGTTTGCTTTAGGACGAGCCTACTTCATGGGTATGCACTATCTCACAGCATCTTAGTCTTATTCTTGTTCGTTACATCCAGTTTTAAAACACCAGCAAGGCAGCAAGAGGTCAAGGTTTCTAGGTCTGCCTTTCAGGTACAGTTGGCTGATTGTTTGACTGTCTTTCATTGGGATGTTCTGGATTTAGTATCAAACTATTGCCTTCCTGGGAAGACACCTGTGATTAAAGCAAAACCAAAGATGTCAAGTTGGTGGATGAAAATGGCTGGAGTGAGACAGAAAACACCTCATTCCTCTAGTCACTTCATGCGGGACATACCAAGTACCAAATTCTGACAACTATTGAATGGATTGTCATGAAATATGCCACAGATTGTTCATCCCAAGTCGATAATTTCTGATAAATTTAGTGATCAGTTTTAAATATATAGTTAAATATTTAACATCTACTAGACAAATAACCTTAAAACTTTTATTCACACCTAATTGTTGTCAGACAATAAACCTCTGATTTGGATGCCGTGATTTTTGAGTGGTTTAAATGCTTTGTGATTAAATGTCTGAAAAACTATTGAACATTTATGGTTCCCAAAGGATGAATGATAGCATCTGTAGACCTTTCAGCATCGCCATATCCATCCATCCATCCATCCATCCATCCATCCATCCATCCATCCATCGTACCCAGAGAGATGTCCACAGAAAAACCCCAGCTGGCCAGTGGATTCAAACCCAGAATCTTCTAGCTGTGAGATAACAGTCATAACTAATGCATCACTGTGTCACCTGCTAGCATTCCCTTGCATGGTACTTGTCAACTACAAGTACTGTAAGAGAAAGTTAAAAATAATTTTGAAGAAGGAGTTCTTCTGATTGAGGCCTCATCCTATGCATGGTGTGAAACTGGTGGCAGGCTCTGTTGCATTGGGATTTGGTCTTCTCTGAATCGGGTTGTTTGGGAATACACCCCAAAGTGGGTGATAAACGCCATCTAAGGCAGTTATAAGAAAAATAGCATCACCATAATAAGTGTAAAACTGTGAGTGTCAAAAGTGTAAATGCTGTAATACTGTTGTCCCTACTTACCAGAAGGTATTTTACTATCATCGAAAACCCATAAATAACCTAAAATAGAACTGGATCTATTTTCTAGACTCCTGTTTAAAACATAATAAAAAATAAATATTTTTTCTAACCCATGAAAGTTACATTTTTGATCACTTTCATAGGGTGCCATTCTTTCTGGAGTACCTTGCGAGCTTCACATGAAGTTTTGAGAGAGGGAGTTCTCCTATGAAGATATTCCCTGCAAAGATAGTGAACAGTTTTGATTTTTTTTTTCACTTGGTACAGCGTGATGGAGCCACTTACATAAATTTTCATATTATCTTGTAGGTGCACAGAGAAGTCCATTCACAGGAAAAAAAAAGCCTTTGTAAGAAAACAAGCAGAAAAGAAAATCAGGTTTATTTTCATTCAAAAGCATTTGTTACCACCTTCTACATCTTAACTCATATTTTGAGGTTAGGAGAAACACCGTGCGGTGCATCAAACAGTGTGAAAATAAATGAAAAACCAAGCCGACAGTTTCTTATTGAGTTTTTGGGGACACTTAGTGGCATTTTTAGAGACAGCACAGCAAAAGGAATGGAGCTGACACTCTGTTTGGATGGTTTTCAGTTTTGATACAGGGCTAGGTTCAGAGATTTCATTTCTGTTATTACTTCAGGTTACGCCTAAAAGATTTTCCCAAAGTGCTGCTGTCACACAGAGGCCTTGAGATTGCTGCTCAGCTATGAGTTTTGCTCCGTGGTATTCCTCTAACCGGTCCCTTATGGGTGATTTTATTAGATGCACTTACAACCAATATTCCTCCCCTAAATAACCCATGTATGGTGTATGTTTGTTTTTAACACCCTCCAAAGACCCAAGTCTCCTAAACTAGCAGCTGCCAAGATGGTCAGCTTTAAAGAAAAGCAAGCTCGCCTTGCTGTGCCCTGTTTGGTCACCACATGTGGCATCTTCTGTCCAGGTGTGCAGTGGATGCAACACACACACACACACACACACACACACACACACACACACACACACACACACACACACACACACACACACACACACACACACACACACACACTTGGATAATTTGAGAACCACCTGTCTCTCTTGGATTCACAGCACCAGACCTACATTATAAAATAGGTTTGGGGATCAATTTGTCTTCATTTCCAGCCTCTCTTTTTATTAGATGCAGCCATGAGTGATATGATTAAGGGGTCTGCTTCAAGAGTTGCTGCACATGAGCCCTTCTGCTTTCCACTTTTCACAACACACAAACACAGGCATTTACCAAATTTTACTACCAGTAACAATGGCCTAGCTTTACTATTTCAAATTCTTTTCTCTCATTGAGTTGAATACTAATAATTATTTGTTTTTGAATGATCTGCCAAAGGTACTCTTTTTCAATGCCAGTTAAATGTATGGAAGAGGCAATCATGTAATAAAATTCAAGCATTCAGTTAATACTGCTGATAAACTAAAGTGCCAAAAACTGCAGTTTCTCAGATCACCACTCGAGGCTGACGCCAAAGGCGAGTCACTCCCCACAGACTGTGTGAAAATTCTCACACAGCCGGATTACAAAAAACAGGTGGTGGCTTTGACCTCCTGCTGTCTACCAGACTTCAACTCAGCTATCTTGATGGTTTTTAGTTTTGATACAGGGCTAGTTTCAGAGATTTCATTTCTATTATTACTTCAGGTTACGTCTAAAAGATTTTCCCAAAGTGCTGCTCTCACAGAGGCCTTGAAAAGGCTTCTCAGCTATGGTGGTATTCCTCTAACCGGCCCCTTATGGGTAATTTTATTAGATGCACTTACAACCAATATGCCTCCCCTTAATCCCTAATTAACCAATGTATGCTGTATGTTTGTTTTAATGCTTGTATTTAACACCCACCCCTGTGGTATTCCTCAGCTATCTTGACTCATTTTCCCCAGTCTTTTCCCATTCAGTTTTGTGTCCTGTTCTTGTGCTTTTTGTTCCTCACCTGCTTGAGTCGTCAGTTTGTTCATGTCTCTTGTGCTTGTGCTTGGTCTTACTTCCCTGTGTGCCTGCGTTCCTGCATTGTGTCAAGTCCGCGTTTCATTTGCATCGTGTGCTTGTTGTTCAGCTTTACTTCCCCTTGTCTCGTTAGTGTGTTTCAGTTCACTTGTTCTCCTCCCATTACCTCTTGTGCATATATTGTCTGTGTCTTCCTCAGTTCTTTGTTGCGTTGTCCCTCATAGCTATGTGCTTCCTTGCCATGTGCTCTTGTTAGACTCTGAAATTTTGCATCCCTGGATCTAGATCTGCCTTATTTGTTTTCTGTTGTTTTGAAGAAAATGCAGCATTAAAGCTTTATCAGAATTCAAGTCCTGTCTTGCACGTCCTGCATTTGGGTCCAACCCTGCCTGGCACACATGGCCGGTTTCATGACATGTGGGTTGAGCAGCAGAGTTGAGTATGTGGGTTGCACCCATGAAAAACTCGTCAAATCTTCTCTGCCAATCACAAAACAGCTTGTTCTGTTGTCAAATCTTGTTTGGTGTCATTTATTGGATTGGATGATTGAAGTCTGAAGAAACAAGACATACTGGCAATTCAACAATTAATTCAGTTAACAAACAGGGGAATCAGCAGCATGTGGAAGAACCATACACAGCCACAACAGCCTGGCACCTCCTCCTCATGCTGGTCATTGGCTTGGTGACACGCCGCTGTGGGACAGCATCCCATTCTTCAACCAGGATTTGTCACAAGTCAGCCAATGTAGTTGTTTTGGTCACTCTGGCACAAACAGCACATCCAAGCTGGTCCCACAAGTGTTCAGTGGGGTTCAGGTCAGGACTGCAGGCAGGCCATTCAGTCTCTGTGGGGCTGAGCATTGCCATCTTGGAGGGCAGTTTGGTCCCAGACTGTGGAGAGACGGGACTGTCACTGGTTGCAGAATCTCATCTTGATATCTCTCTACACTGAGATTGCCTCAGCTGTTTGGCAAGTTTGGAGCAACCCACATACTCAACTCTGCTCAACTGAAAAATGGATTTTCCGTACAAATAAACAGGCTTCCCAACTATAAGATTTATCACCAAGAAGCATTGTTACAACAAAGAAATAATCAACCAAACACAAATTTCAATACTTTTTGTGCTGTTTATTTATCTTAATACTGTCTGAGTTGGTAGCAAAGTTAGTGTAGTGCATCTTAACTGCAATTTCTGTAGGAGTTGGCGTTTAATGCCCGCCCATACAAGATATTACCAGTCAAATTACAGTACCGACTTTATCAGTTGGAACCAAAACCTCATTCCCCGTGAAGAACACGAATGTAAGTGGGTGCTTGCTTTATTGATTTCTAATCAAAGCAAAATTTTAATTTCAGTGTGACATTCATTCTTTTAAATGAGCTACCCTGCATTTCTATACAGACTGTAGGGAGAGAGTGCAAACTTAAGAAGTGCAAGATAATAAAGCACCACTAAGCCAGCATCTAATTCCATGTAATTGAGCGTACATTGCATTTGTAGCACTGGATTGAGTCGCCAGGGAACATCAGAGCCTTTTCATTAAACAGTCACACTCCAGAGAAAGAGATCAAATAAAGCCAAAAACAGAGGAAAGGCTGACAACAGTTCTGCCTCTGAAGGATGGCATCAGGCAACTTTGAAAACTCGTTTTACCTCCCTTTGGAAAGTAGTTTTATGGTACACGTCTTCCGTCAATAAATCTCTCCCCATGAAAGGAGATGTTAGACTTTTTTAACTTTTCAGCTGAACATAGCGCGCTCATTGATCCAGTCTCTTCCTTTCTAATAGTTGTCTTTCAAAGAGGGAATGAGTCAGAACTGGGGATTGTCAAAAGAAATTTTTATAAACAACCTCACTGAGCTTTTTGCACCACCCAAATAGCAGACAAATTTTTCTACCCAGTGATATTTATCCATACAAAAGGTTTGGCCTTATCTCAAAAAACACCTCCACTCCAGTACAGTGGAATGCCTTTCAAGGGTCTTTCTCTGCGTGATCCACGGGCTGTCTTCAGTTTTCTGAAACTAAGTAATCAGAGAATTTGCTTTCATTCTCCTTCACTGTATTAGATGAGATATTTAAAAACCAGGGCTACTAAAATCACTGTGCAGCAGCTCATTAGTTTCATAAATGATACGAGTTGAAAGTTCAGAACATTTTAAGGGAATTTTATGCCTTCACCAAAAAGAGTAGGCAGTAAAGGAACAGTGGTTGAGAGCACAGACAGTTTTAAAGATGGATGTAGCTACTGTGACATCACACACAGCTTTCTGAAATCCCATTCTGAAGCCTCGGGATGAGTTTTTCCTTTGTCGCCATCTTGGTCGACCTGTGATAAGGAAGAGCAGAGCTCAGTGTGAAACGGCACGCTCATTGGGTGATGACTTGTGAAGGACAACTCATTAGTGTGGAGTTTCAGGCCACAGATTATCCTCCATTTTGAAACATGACCAAGATTTACCAAACAGACTTCATTTTTTTATTCATTATGAGCCAAAATATGTGACTGAAGACGGGAAGTCTTTCTGCAGCCACAGCTATCACCATCCACCATTTACTGTAATATAAGCTCTGTTTGCTGGACACTAACTACCAAATGAAATATCTGGCCCTTCCACTGTGTTCACCCGCCAGTTGCTCATTTAGTCTGTTATTTGTTTTGTGTTGTGTGGGTCGTGTGCAGTGAGATTTTTTTTTTTTCCTGCATGACTGAAAATGTGTTTCATAAGAACAGAGTTTTGGAGCATGTGTGTTTTTTTCCATCTGAAAACAGCAAACACACCCTGCTAGCAGGGTTTTATCAGCGTAGATGCTGTGGTTGCTCAACAATACGGAATATCCAGCGACTCTTGCTGACTGGTATTTAACTGCAAAAATTGTGGTAGCTTAGGGATTTCATTTATAGTAGTAGTGACTTCCAATGACGTTTACCACTTACACGTAGGATGTGATGACTCGTCGATGTAGCATCCATCCCACCCGTCACAATGGAGGACGGGTGGGATGGACAGCTGGGTTAAAAGTGAAAGAGATGGGTATAGAGTTTTTACAGAAGCTGAATATTTTTCAGTGCTCACAGCAGGGAAAGAGGCCCTGCTGCTTGTCATTCCCATTGCAAACAAATGAAATAACATGCCCCCTTTAAAGCCCGAAAACCAAAACAATTTTCTGAAAGGGGCTAAAATGAGGTGATAACTGTTTATGGGCTCATAACTAATTGTTTTTCTTTACATAACACTGGGAAAGTTGATCAGTTGTTAATATAAAATAACATGCAGTGCATCTTCACTTGTTCTCCACAAGTTGCTAATCATCAACAACAAATGTACGGCCATATGGACACACAGTGTGAGTAACAGCCCAGACACACAAACACACGCTCAAGTGAGTAAAGACAGACTGCTGGCCCATCAGTCTGCTGATGTGTGTCTGAGGTCTTGGAGCAGAAATCCTGAGATTGTGTTCAGAGGGGAAGTGAGTAAAACGCTGACCTCGCTGTAAGTAACACCGACGTGCTGTTACCAGAAAACCCTGTTCCACTGTCATGCATCACAAAGCTGTCGACCTTCAGACCCCTGCGTCTGACTGGTCAGCCGCAAAAAAAAACAAAAAACGTGCAAAGTGTTTTTAAGTGCTTGGTTCTCAGGTCTCTAGTAGCAGGTGCCCATCTTCTTGATGGTTTCCCTGGAAATAACGCACAACATTAAAAACCCTGACAAGCATATTATGGCTACTATAGAAAGCTGCTGAATTGCTGTTTTCCTCTCTCCTGCATAATCAGTAGATCACATTAACAGCGGTGAGCGGGGTGCATTAATTTGAGTGTAATCTACTACGCGGCCTCTAAGAAGGACGGCCACTGCTGATGGAACAGATTATGGAAATCTTATTTGAATGAAGGGAGCAAAGTTCAAAGTAAGGAGATTTTACATTTAACAACACGCTTAGCTCATGTTTGTGGCTCTGAATCCCCCCCAACACACACACACGCACACACACACACACTCCCTCCCCTTCCTCCTGTGCCTGCTGCTCCTGTAAAAACAATACCGCTTCAGATTCTGGTGCAGCAAGGACATGCCGACAAATTTGCATTGTGATTGCTTTTCGTCTGATATTGCAGTGGCAAGAGAGCAAATCCAGCCTTCCCCTGGCATGTCTGTGTGCCAGTCATGCTAATCTATAGTTTCACGGTGATCATCTCAGAGCTTATTCAAACTGACTGAGCGAGGCTACATTGTGGTTGCACCTGCCAAAAGCCTCAGTAATACAGCGGCTCAGCAGGTTTAACACAGATTATTGCTGGTATCCTGCTGAAAAGACACTTTTTTTTCCCTCCCCTCCTTGTTCTCCTTTTACAAGTAGTGACAGTTGACACGGTCCGTTACATGTAAAGCAAGTTCTACATTCTTGCAGAAGAACCCAAAAGAATAAAAACACTGTGGAAAAAGTTTAAGTAATCTTTATTTCAATTTAGCTTTCGGAAAGACAGATTTTGTAGAATGCTGATGCGATTTAAATTGACTGAGGGTAGCGTGGAGTCTCAGGTGGCTCCTGCTCTGAGCCTGTTCATTGCTCTCTCTCAGCAGCAAACTGAATACTTGAACTTAATCCATTTTAAAACATATATTATATTTTGGTGTATTTTACAGTAACCTGCTCTCAAATCTTATTAAATTAATGAACTCTGCAGAAAAATTGCTGATAATGCATACATCACCTTCAAAACCTTATGAATAAAGTATATTCATATTATAGTTGCTTGTAGTGTGTCATGTTTCAGCAACTAGATCTATAAAAGGAGAGCGATGCTCCCATATGCAGTGTCATATGGCCATCTGCAAATATATTATGACATAAATGAATCACTGAGTAACACACTCCTTCTCAGTTGGCTTTTTATGTGGCAGCTGCCGTAATTAAAGCCTCATCTTTTTTTTTCTCTGACTGTGAGGCCTGGCTGCTTTATTTTCAGATACAGAAAGTTCAAGATTGAAGATGAAAAGACTGAAAGATTTGATAACAACTGGCATGAAAGTAAAAATAAGAAAGAGTGAAGAAGTGTATTCTGGACGTCACATCCGCTTGATGCTGGTCGTTCACCTCTGGACTCCACTACACTCCTGACGGTGCACTGTGGTACCTGGCGCCAAGATGTTAAGCTGTGAGGTGGAGCCTCCATGGATTGGACTTGTTTGTCCAGCACATCTCACTGATGCTAAGTTGGATTGAGATCTGGGGATCTGGTGATTCATCAGACCAGGCCACGTTCTTCCACTGCTGTGTGGTCCAGTTCTGATTCTCACGTGCCCATTGTTGGCACTTTTGGCAGGTAACAGGGGTCAGCATGGGCACCTTGACTGGTCTGCGGCTATGCAGCCTCAAACACAACTAACTGTGATGGACTGTGTATTCTGACACCTTTCTATCAGAACCAGTATGAATTTTTTCAGCAGTTTGAGCTACAGTAGCTCATCTGTTAAATCGGACTGCAAGGGGCAGCCTTCACTCCTCACGTGCATCAGTGACTCTTGGCCGCCTATGACCCCGTCGCTGGTTCATCACTGTTCTTTCCTTGGGCCTCTTTTGATGGATGCTGACCACTGTAGACTGGGAACATCCCACAAGAGCTGCAGTTTGTGAGATGCTCTGACCCAGTTGTCACACTGGTTTACAGTAGCTTCCTTTTTATTGTAACAGTTCTTAGTTGCTGGAGAGTATACAGGATGTTTTTACTGCTAAAGAGATGTTCATTTCAGAGTCTAGAGATGATCTCTTAGAACTTTCAGCTAAGGATCTTATGTAGGCACACACTAGTGACATTAAAAAAACAACAAAAAACTTCAGTCAAATATACAATAAGTACAGAAGAGTTTATAGTCAATAGTTTTTAATGAAATCAGACAACATGAATCAACCATAATTTCATCTAACCCCAGTCTATATCATCCTGCTCTATTCATGATCCTCTGGGATTTTGTGCAGCAAAGCTGGAAGAAAGATGAGCTCAAATACAGATGTCCTCAGGTGCTCTACGGAGGAGGAAAAAGGTCCACAGGCTGTGACCCTCGTGGAGGCCACTTGGCACCAAGTACCTCTGCAGGCACAGTAAAAAGGTCTTGCTGCAGGCTAGATGGAGTCTTTTGTCATCCCTTTTTTACATTTTTTTAAAATCCCGAATATTGAGCTCAGAAAATACATGACTAATATGCTACTTTTACTATCCCTATCCCTGCATATCTTCCTAAACACTTATGTAAGCATAGCAAAATTAAGGCAATACTCCTCACATGGTGCATAAAAAACTCAAACAGCATAAATAAGTCATACTTCAACTTCCAGTCAGAAGTGCAGAAGAGAAGTGCAACATTGCGTGACAAGCGAACAGTCACATGTGTAATTGTTCCCATTGTTCATTTCAATAAGCAAGTTAGGCCACAGCATTATGGTCACACAGACCTGCTGACTAAATGCTTTTGGAAAAGTACTGAACTACTGTATTATGTTTGCAATCTCACACAACAGCATTTAAATAGAAAAACCTAATCATTACATCTACTCAGTAGATATACTGAAGAACTATTGATTGATTGATAAACATGATAACTCCATGTCAAAGTATTTTCACTTCATGAATTCTCCTCTCACTTCGAGAGATGAGGGTCAGCAGTTTTTGTGGTGTGTGGTGTGGGTGGGTGCTATGTCATGCGATGCTAGGCCCAACTTTGAATTGCATGCTCTGTTGCAGATTGTCAGATTTGGTCATATCTTGACACATGTTGTAAGGTGCTGGCTTTTCAGCTCTTCAAATCCCTGCGTCCCCTTGTGAGACACAACATTCGGGTCCATCTTGAGCCAGTGTCTATTTTTTTGCATAGTTTGAAATTTGTCTTCTTTAACCTCGTTTCTTACTGGTGTGCCTCTGGTTCCTGTTGATGACCTCAGTGCTGAAAGATGATGTGCTTCTTCTGTTGTTTTGTCTCCTTTCAAAAAAGTCTGCGAGGAAATTTCCATCGATGTCTGTTTGCTCAAGTTTGCAGACCGGCTGCCATGTTGATTAAAGGTGGAGGGGGAGGACCTGTCAGTCATCTATGTGACACAGCAGGTGGAAACATCAAGCTGGGGTGGGGGTGTGGGGGTGTGTGTAAGACTAAACTGACACAAACATTGACTTTTCAGTGACCTTCCTCATGACAGGTGGTTGTGTGTGCTACACGAAGCACTTTGTCAGTAAATGTCAATAAGCAGAAAGACCAATTTGAGAAATAAATCATGCTTTATCATCACATAACTGCTAATAAGACATAAATAAAAAAAAGTAATTTCGGGGTGCATTCAACTGTGCCAACAGAAAGTATTTGAACCACTTGAGGACCTCATGTGAGAGAGCAGGAATTATCTCTGAGCTGTTAGAGTATTTGTGTATCGATCTGTAGCCTAGTCCTATAGTGGTTTCAATACTGAATCGATAAGTGTCAGGGCTACTGTATGTGAACCAGTGCTTAAAGTGACAGATGGAGGTAATGAAGGGAAACTGCTGTCAGATACAGTACGACCTTATTACCAAGCCAAGTTCAGACAGGTCAACATGCCTGCAGGTTATGAGATAAGGTGTAATCATTAAATGCGGCACAGCCTGCAGGCGATAAACATATATTGTACCCAAAATACACCTTTAATAATGTAATCTTCATATAATCAGTGGAAGACAGAGTTAGTATATTTTTACCCGTGCATTTCTTAATAAAATCAGTGTATTACATAACAGAAGAAAACATGATTTTAGGTGATTTTTTCAGGCCTTGGGATAGTAAAAGAAATACTCCAATATTGCTCGCAAGCTATTCTTTGCATCAATATCATCACAAGAAAAATAATAAAAAAAAATCTTCATATGATATAGTCCTTACCTTGCTGCCATTCTTATTTGGCTTCAATCCCCTGGCATCTCGGTGGCTATATTACACAGCTGAGTCTATCTTTGAAGGAATCAAGGCAATAAAAGGCTTTATTTACCCTTATCTGGAGCAGACCCCCCGAAAATTCTACAGTATAATACAGATCAGGACACTTTCAACAGACAACCTGCAAAAGGTTGCAGGTCCTGTCTCCTGGCAGGATTTTCTTCTTATTTTTGTTTATTAAAAAGTCCTATTTCTTGTCACTGTGCATTGTACATTATTGCACCAGATTTCTTTCTCCCAAAAGATGTTGGAGCTAATGGAGGGAAGGCACTGAGGAAAGGGAGAATGAAACTTCAGGCTGCTAAATGAGGTCTTGCCTTTGACCACTTAATAAAGAAAAGCAATTGCAGGCAGGCTTAGCAAGGGAGTTTGTTTCTTTTTTATTTATCTGAGACCCCAGTAGTCCTGAAAGCCTAATGCATGTTGTCAAGGGCAGTTTTGAGCAAGTGACTTCTAATTTATAGTTCCACTGACTTCAGTGTCAGTTTTTATAGATTCCTTCAAAGCATCTTTGTGTTTTTGTGCGTTTTATTTGTTTATATTTCTCCAGATGCAAGCTAAAGGTCGGCCTGTAGATTGGCCATTTAAACCAGAGACGTTTGTTCAAGCTTCAAAAGGACATTCACAAACAAATACGTCTATACATAGGCATATTCAGATCATATACTTGAAATCTGCAAACCAAATGCAAGCCTGGATATTGTAAAGCCACTCTGTGCTGATGTTTTCATGCATCTAGAACTGTTACTGTCTAATAATCTACATCCATGCTCGGGGCTCTCTGTGACTTTGTGACAGATGTGCAAAGTCTGTAGGGAACATCTAATGGCTGTCCGACAAATTTTAATCTGGACTGAAGAGGTTACCCAGCTGCTGACTGGCCATCACAGCCATCTATAGAAGCCTGCCTCTAGCAGTGCTAAAAATGCTGAGACACACCTGGTGAAACACCAACCAGCAACACTCACACCTCAAAAATGAAGCCTGTGTGTAAATGCCAACAGCTGCAATTCCTTAAATTGCCACTTGAGGCTGTCTTCTTAAGTGAATCGATCCCCATAAAGTTCCAACTTTACAACAGAAATAAACGTGTTCACAGACGACTACTGGTTTCTACAGCATGACCTGCTTCATAACAGCTGCATAAGAGGTGATATTTTTTATATAACTTAATAATTTACATATAAAGGTTTTAAAATTATTCATTTTTAGTGTAACGATAACTTTGAGTGAAAAGATGTGGGGCAAAGGGGCAAAATATGTTGTGAGGGCCAGAACTGGCCCCTGGAGTGCTGAAAGAGAAACTAAACAACCCGAGCCTCCTTCCAGTAAAATAAAAATGCTATTTTACATGCTTTCAGCAAATTCTCTGTGAACTACAACACCTTAACACTAATGGGAAATATATATAAAAAGAGTTGATATAGTGTTTTATTGTAATAGTCTTAATAATCAGAAGGTTTTTTTTATTTTTGAAACAAGGATTTATTCCTATGTGTTATGTTTACCATATTCAGTATTATATCTTAATTAAGTTTTTCAAAGTGCAACTATAACTTCCACTATAACTAGTTAGCATCCCACTGACTATCACAGTGAAGTAAGGATACACCTTATTAAGCAATCTAGTTAACTAGCGGTACCCAAATGTCCAACAACGATGGGAACTTTTGCAAAGAAAGTGTGCTGTATGTGTGGCAACTTTCTATCTCCTGGATGTCTGTGATGTCTATAGTCATTAACAATAAGGTGATAACACTGCCTGACGTTGTGTTAAACTGTGCTGCTCCTCCTGTGCTAACTGTGAATCCCTGCTGCGTTGTATAAATATTTAATCCTGCTGTGAGAGGACACCTGTGTTGAAAGTCTGGATGAGTGACTTATGGCAGAGGGAGCTTTTGGCAAATTGTGATGATGACTCGAGGTGACCTTGTTGCATTTGGCATTCCCGTACAGAGATAAATGCATTAAAAGTGAAACGTGTGTCTGGGATTGTGTGACAGCTACCGCAATGTTTCCCGCGAGGTGTGATGGATGGTGCGAGCCCCTCGCAGCGTGTCATTTTCGCAAGCTTTCCGTGGTGGATCGCCGGCAAGAGAAGGCAGTGAGGCAGCGTGTTGGGATGAAGGTCATTTGAAGCTGAAGTGTCAAATTTACTGTGTGAAACAGGAGTTAACCCGAGCTCTTGTCAGCAAAGAGTGTCTTAGCCTGTATTATTAATAAGCCACTTATTAGAGATCAGGCCGATGTTCCTTCAGCTTGGCTTTCAAACGGCAGCAACATGCTTCACTTTCTGAGTTACTCCACTTGAACGAAGACACACAATTTGCCTCGATGGCAGTGAAGTTACACAGCCGAAATATAAATAGAGACGATCGTTGTGTTCTGTCCCTCCAGAGGTCTCAGTCTGAATATAACCTGCAATTTGGTCCCTTGAAAATATCTGTTATTGTAGCCTTTTATTGTCCTTGGACTATTTCTCTGAGTATAGCCTTTTCTTCCCTTCTTTCAAGCCGGGATGATAGGGATCTGTGCCCTTCATGTAAATATTCCCTTGTGATGTGGTTTCAGAACAAAGACTAGTCATCTCTGGTGAGCTACCCTTGCTCCGAGCCGCAGGTTGAGACATTCCCAGAGGGGTCAATCTTTCACCATGTGATTTATAAGCTTCACAGGGCGGGTGTGGAGGAGAGACAGAAAAAGAGAGAAAAAAGAAGTAGAAAGTAGCAATGTAGTTTAGGTAAGAAAAGAAAAAGAAGTGGGCTAAAAGAAGGACAGAGAGGGAATAGTGATCATTTCTTTATTCCCACACGAGAGACTACAATAACCACTCATTCATTACTGTGGTGTTGATTAGCTTTATTACAAATGGATTAACATCTCAGACTGAAAGGGCATAGCCGTAAATTAGTGCAAAATGTCACAATGACATCATATTTGCACATTTTAATTGGTAATGTTGGATCGATTTCTTTGATTGCATCATAACATCACTCACAGTTTTTAATTGCGTATTGGCTTAAATGCACTAATAGGCTTATGCTGATTAACATTATCTGCCTGGTTTGTTCATTTAGATATTATACGCAGTCAGTGATACTAATGAGAAAACTTTATACAATCAGTTTGTTGTTAAGGGAGAAGTTTGGATGTTTCAATATTGAATATTAACTGTCATGGTACCCCTATCCTCTCAGGTGTTGACCTCCCTTCTCTCTCTCGCTTCGTCATGCACATGTGAATGTGTGAGTGGTTAACTCTGCTTACCTCCTCCAAAGACTAGGTTGGCTGCCCCAGTTTCCTCTGGCACACAATCCTCATCTCCTATCACCACTGTAAATAACCCTGGTTCTCCTCTTCATTCTTTCCCAGACCGTTAAGCTACTCACTGTGGTAGAGTAAGTTGGCCTCTTAGCTTTGATACATTGTTTTGCTTGATAACCCACGCTCTGTACTTACCTGACCTATCCTTCCTCGTCGCATATTCTGTCCTGGTGTGCCTGCTTGCTTCGCCCCTAGAAAAATCTGCCTGCAATTAACCACAGCCTACCTGAACCTGCAACCTGCCATACCACCTTGTGGTAACTGGACTTGAAAACACCTGTTTGAATCCTGACTTCAGTAACATTCTGAAAATTGCAAATTCTTACCTGTTATGCATTTAAGTGTTAATGAAAGTCTTTTTCCAGCACATCCTGCCATTGAGTCTTTTTCGAAAACTGTGACAATAACGGCAGTAAAAACACACATGTAGCTGTATAGCTTGATATCTACAGTGGTGTTCAGAAGTCTTGAGTCAATACTCATTTCTCTATATTTGGCTTCCAAGGAGCCAGACTTTCTTGTGATTTTAAAAGTGGTCTTGAGCAATACTTTACAAGGCTGTCTAAAGGTCTTTCAAAGCTTTTCTTTAGACATTGGCTGCTTTTTCACTCATTTTCAGTCCAGTACCTGACCATTTTCAGAGGAATGTGTGTGTGTTTTTTTTAAAACCACTTAAAACTTATCTAAAGTGTACAATTATGGGATCATCCTGACAGAGAACAGAACAAAAGGCAGCCTTCAAGACGCCTGGAGAACTGTTCTTGAAGACTACTTAAAGAAATTACGAGAACATTTGCCCAAGAGAATTCAGGCTGTGCTGAAAAATAAAGGTGGTCATACCAAATGCTGACTTTTAAGGTAGTGAGAACTGTACAAACTCAAACTGTTTTTGCCTTATATACTATATTTCTGTTTATGTTTGCATATTTTGTTAAATTGCTGCACCAGTTTCCCATTTTCCTAGCATAAAAAGAAAACAAAGAAGAATAAAGAACACACTGGGGCCTCTCAATTAAAGCAATAACAAATGATGCCGGTTTTAAAAATAATCTGACACCTTGAAGTATGGCTACTTTCAGGAACATAGATAATGCTGAATTGGGGCTCACAGTGTGCAAAGAAAACCTGCCCCACATCACTGCACCATCACCCCCAGTGATACTTGTTGATACAAAGCAGGATGAATTGCTGCTTTTTTTGTTGTTGTTTAGGCTGAATTCTAACTCAACCAGCAGAAATCGAAGCTCATCACATCACGCAGCATTTTTCCAATCTTCCAGTGAGCCTTTCCTCACTGCATCCTAATGTTTGTGTGTTCAAACATTGTGGTTGTAACAAATTATTTTCTTGTTTTCTTGTTTTCTAACAGTATCTTTATATAATCTTTAGACTTTTCAGTAGCCGTGATATTAAAAGACAATAGAAAAAAAACCCCCTCCCATTTGAGACATATATTCTTGATCCTTGTGTAGCAAACAGAATGGGTCATGTTCCTGGGTCTAGGACCCAGTGCTCTAGATTTGGACTTTTGAACTCTGGCTCTGTTATGTGCTGTGTCTGCGATCGTATTCTATGGTTTGATTTCCTGTTTGGTGTTTTGATTCCCGGACCTTCTCCGTTTTACTTACCCATGCTCTGTTTTGGGTTATTGTTCATTTCTATTTAATCCCATGTCCAGTGAAATCGCTCCCGTATTTCCTCAGTGTTCCTGCCTCCCTGGGTTCTGTATTTCTCTATGTCATGTTTAGTTATTTCCTGTTTTACTATGTTAGCCTTAGTCTTGTCTGCTTGCTTTCAGTTTTGCTTCCTTATCTGCCATTGAGACAAAATTATCGCCATACTCCTGTTGGTCTCCAACTGTGTTGTGTTTCCATTTAGTCCCCAGTGTATTTCATGCCTCCTTTCCCACTGCACGTTGTCATGTCGTTGTCACTGTCTTCCTTCCTGCTGCGTGCCCTCTTGTCCATGCATAGTTCTATTTGGGTGAGTTTTGCTGTCTGACTGCTGGCCCTGTCCAGCTTTGTTAGTTCACTGTTTCCAGCTGCGATGAAGCTGTGAATTTTGAGTTAAAGTGTTGTCTATAGAACCCTGACAGAATGTTAACACTCCCATTAAGATTTTAACCGAACACTACATGGTTTACATCAGTTTTAATACTTCGTAATTTGGCCCGGGACTAAGGCTGTCAGTCCCTGTAACTACATGAAAGTACTGCGACTAATGCTGTAAGTACATATATTTTACAGGGATGTACCCTGTAAGTAAATTTGAGTTCTGTGTAATTTCTGGGACTAAGGCCGAAAGTACCCTGTAATTACAGCCTTAGTACTTACACATAATTACAGTGTACTTACGGCTTTTGTCCCGGAACTTATTCAGTACTTAAATTTACTTACAAGGTACATCCCTGTAAAATACATGTATAAGTACATGCATTTCAGGGCCATTTGTACTTACAGCCTTAGTTGGGGTACTTAAATGGAATTACAGGGTACTTATGGCCTTAGTCCCAGAACTTACAGCCTTAGCTGCAGTAGTTACATGTAGTTACGGGGTACTTACTGCTTCAGTTGCAGCTTGTATTACGAAGTGTTTCCACAACAATTAATCTGAGTGACTTTAGTAAAAAATTTGACATCATTTATCCAGTGTGCAACATTTGGTGCATGAATTTTCCCCCAAACCCATGACGTGTTTATTTATGATTTTTTTTTTTTATAACTCTATCTCACTATACAGAATCCAGTTTTAATCTAGTACAATTTCTCTTTAAATAATTTTCTCATGCGGCACGCTCTCCTTGCGAGGAATAGCTGTGGAATGGAGGGTCTTTAAACTGTTCAGCAGTTTGACTGTCTAAGCTTCTCCAAAACCTCCAAAGTGAAAACTAAAAAACAGTGAGAAGCAACTTGAAAACTCCAACTTAAAGATGGCAATCCAAAACTAAATATAACAACAGAGGAAACAACTCTGGATGGGGTTATACCCCATTTAATTTGGGCTCCTGGCAATGCAGCCACTGTAGCCTGCTCATTAACATAACCTGATACAAAATTAATCTCGAGAGGAGCTGCAGCTCCTGCCTATATTAGCTCATCTGACTCCAGTTAACTTAACAGTGCTTAATCTATTTTTAGAAGCAGTTCTATTAACAGTGGAAAGAAAAAAAAAGTTATATTCTAGTCTTATTAAGAGAATAATGAAGAACTTCTCAAATCAAACACGTCCCTCTAAACATCTTCCAAGTCCCTCCCTTCTTCATAAGACACTTGGCACGTCCTCACAAGAAACTGACCTTAAAAGCGTCTTAACTGCTTTGGCAGTTCCTGGGTCCGAACCAAAGCCAAGTGCAGTCTGGAGGAGAAGTGAGAAACAAAAACAAACTATTCAAGTTATACACATCTGAAAACTAATATTTTTGTCAGACTTTCTCTTGTATCACATGTGACTTCCCCTTGCGATACACAAACAAAACAGCTGCTATAAACAGGTGACAATCACTGTGTGTACCAAACTGACAGTGAGACAGACGGATCCCAAAAGAAGATGGAGTCGGCAGAAACAGTTTCATAGGTTTATACAATCAAGGGAATGAGCAACACAATAATGTTCCGCATCCAAAATCTATGGGTAAGTGTGGCAGCGTGAGTAATCAAAAAGTCCAGTCAATCCTAACATGCAAGTTGTGGAGTGGGCAGACTTGTGACGTAGCAGCGTTTCCAGAAGCAGAGTCCTTTTCCTCTTATTGAACTATAGGACAACACTTAGGGATCCGAGACTTCCAGATAGGGTCCAGTTCACTCAGAGAGAATGCCGAGAGCGGCAATCACACACACACACACACTGGAAGGGTCCTGGGGAGCACAGATGTGACGAAAGGTAAGCACACTAATACACACAGCTGAAAGAGACTAAATCCTTAGAAGCCTGACATTATCACTTTGACAGGTGAAACGATCTGTAGAAAATGGACAGGAAAGGCTTTAAGCATTGCAGGTAAGTGGGATGATGAGACACAGGCGCATACAGTGTAAGTAAGTAGGTAAAACGGTATTTATATAGTATGTTTCAAGATAAATATCACAAAGTGCTTCACAAGACAAATGTTAGAACATCAAAAAATTACCCAAAAGCAAGTTTAGAAATATGAGCTTTAGCTTCTTTTAAAAAGAGGTCATCAAGTCTACCTATCTCAGGCTGAGTGGGAGAGAGTCCCAGACTCTGGGGGCCACTGTTGCTCTGTCTCCTTTAGTTCTCAGCCTTGTATGCGGCACAGCCAGCTGCCGGCTCTGATCACATAACCTCAGGGACCTGCTGGGGATGGGTGGCTGTAAAAGTTCATTGTGCAAAGGTGCTTATCCATGCAGAGCTCTAAAGGTCTAAACCAGAATCTTAAAGTGGACTCTGAAGTTGATGGGGAGCCAGTGCAACTGAATTAACAACAGTGTGGCCTGTGAATGTTTAGAAGACTTAGCCAGAAGCCTCGAAGCAGCGTTCTGAACAACCTGCAGGCATTTCAGTATTCATTGCTATGGCTGGTGGCCACGCTACCTGATCAGTCAGCCAAAGCACTGGAGAGAGCTAGAGTAGATGAGGGAGACAGAGAAGTGACAGCAACATGATACTGCCAAAAGTATTTGCTTGTCTGCCTTCACACGCATATGAACTTGAGTGACATCCCATTCTTAATCCATAGGGTTTAATATGATGCCGGCCCACACAGCTGCAACTCTTCTGGGAAGCCTTTCCACAAGGTTTAGGTGTGTTTAAGGGAATTTGGCCATTCTGTGAAGTCGGATGCTGATGTTGGCTCGCAGTCTCCGCTCTAATTCATCCCAAAGGTGTTCTATCGGGTTGAGATCAGAACTCTGTGCAGGCCAGTCAAGTTCTTCCACACCAAACTGGCTCATCCACATCTTTCTGGAGCTGCTTTGTGCACTGGTGTGCAGTCATGTCGGAATACACAAAGTTGGGAGCATGAAATTGTCCAAAATTTCTTGGTATGTTGAACCACTGAGAGTTCCTTTTAGTGGAACTAAGGAGTGGAGCCCAACTCCTGAAAAACATTCCCACACCATAATCCCACCTCCACCACAAAGCAGTCGGACAGGTACCGTTCTCCTGGCAACCAGATGGAGAAGCGTGATTCATCACTCCAGAGAAGATGTCTCCACTGCTCTAGAGTCCAGTGGCATCCTGATGCCAGGTTTTAAAGTCCCCAGATCTACCTGGGCCAGTCTACATGCTGTGAATTTCTCCCACAGTATTGGCCAATTAGATATAGGAGTAGTTGAACTGTGGCTAGAGAGTAGCCTTGGTTTGGTTTAAAACAGAGCTCTTTCACCACAGAGGTTATAATGCTAAACACGTGGTTATGGAACAGTCAGATTTAAACTAAACATTCAGTATCAGGGCAAACAAATGGTCTTTAATCTGATGAAACCCATCTGTGATAGGCAGCTCGCACTCTGCACTTGAAGTGTTTTTCACCTCTATAAATGTGACAAAACTCTGTTAATAAAAACTTCTCTATAATCCTCTCAGAACGGCCATCTATCCCTTCACCCACACTGCTGCTGTACTTCCCTCCTCACCTCCCAGGCAGAGTGTAGACCTCCCCTGCTGTGACCCAGAATGATGTTACAAAGGCTATCAGTCCCTGTCAGACCACACAGTTGGGCCAGTTTCCTCTAAATTCCAGTCAATCACTCCCCTCTGTATCACACACTCCCAGATGGCAGTCACCTACTCAGCACTAGTCCAATCTATCATACCTCTGATTCTATGAGGCAGCAGGTATTAAAGATTTATCGGGGTGGGGTTTTCACTGCGCTGCAAAGCCACAAATCTGCCAGAGAACAGGTTCGAGGTTACTCTGCTCAGAGCTAGTAACCTGTGACCTAAACCAGTTCATTGGTCATTACTCAAAAACTGCTGCTCACTAGGCTGTATAACCTCTTCTCACCTCTGTAGGTACAAATGCCCAGTAATTTCTGTCTTTCTAAATGCCTGTACACACACACACACACACACACACACACACACACACACTGCTCTCTGACCTCCACTGTAGAGTATGTACTCTCTGACCCTTTCTCCTTGTATACCATTCAGGTGATGACAACAAGAAAGGAGCAGTATCTTCTGGTCCTCTTAGGATTTACAGATTATAAGCAGTGCTTTATAAATGATTAAATTATATAATTTATAACTTAGTGAAAGTGTTTTAAGGACAAGTTATTTCTGTGACAGCAGCAAAACATTAAAATAACTAATAAGTAAAATAAAAATAAAATATGAAAAAGCTAAAGAAAAATTTAAAAAATTGCTTAATAAGATAAAAAAAATGAAATCAAAGGGCTCTATAAATAAAAATCAATAAACAATGCAATACAATAAAGGCAAAAAATACAAATTTTTATAAACTACAATAAAACACTATGTGAAAAACGGAATATAGTACAATAAAGTAGCTCTGCAAAGTAAATTAGCTCAATAAATTCAGTAAAGTCAGCAGTTGTAAATGTTAGTGCTTATAAATGAATTTCACTTTCCTTGCAGGTTTTTCCCACAAGGCAAACACCGCATCTGTTAAAGGAATCTTTATAATGGTAGTGGATAAAAAGTCAAACAAAAGCACATATTATAGCCTCTGTACATAAAATGCAGTTTCGTCATCATCAATTTTTTTCCTATTAGTGTGGCATAAGCTTATAAACCTGTTTTGGTTTTTTTTTCATTTAATTCCTTGCTGAAAACGAGTTGACGAGCTTACTCCTCTCCAAACTTAACATAGACTGGAAACTGGGGGGATATGTTGGCTGTGCAAACCCAAGAAATTGCTGTTTTATTAGTGGTTATGTGGTGGATTGCTTCTTGGATAGGTGTAGTCACCTGTAAGAATCTTTGCTGGACATCTGCAGCCTCATTTGGATCAGAAGACTCCAGGAAACAGTTTGGCATGTGGTCCTACCCAAATAACTGTGGATTCTGTTACCACTGCATACAACCAAGCTTGTTGTTCATCGTCCTGACTTTGAGCTTATTGAAGATAAACAGCTGCTGGCATTAGTTTTACCTAAAATATAAATGCCTACAAGACACGATATCGGTCTTCTTATTCTACTTGCAGTAAGAAAGCAAATAGGCGCATATTCAGTTTTCTTGTAATAACGCGCACATGGAAAGATTCTCACTTTTTTGTATTGTGCCTGCCTCCTACTTTTATTGCATATACACCCTCAGTAATAAACCTTCAATAAAAAGAAGCAAAAGTTTTAAAACCAAAAAATATGAATAACCAAAAAATGGTAAACATCTGTATGAGTGACACACAAACAGTCATGAGAAATCTAAGTGTACCCTTACTGCTTCCATGGGAATTAAAAGGGTAAATAGCAGCCAGGTGCTACTAATCAAATACGCTTAATTAATTGATCATTAGCAAGTGTGAGCACTTGTGTAACAGCAGAAGCTTTGGCAGTTTGCTGGTCTGGACCATTCCAATGTGTGGCAACACAATGCTACAATCTTAGGAGAGCTGTGCATAACCTCAATGAACTGATGTAACGTGCTAAAGTAGAGTGGGCCAAAATGCCTTTGCAACAGTGTGAGAGACTTCAGAGAGTCCTTGAAAACTTTCTTTTTCACACGACTGTAAATAAATCCTGACAAAAATGAGTATTTTTTTATACTTTACAAACTCCCATCTTTTACCTCTAAATGCTCCCTGTACATTTGTACACACGTGGAGCTTCATTAATACAGGCAATAAAAATAAATAGTTGTGAATTTCACAAGTTTTCCTACATAAATCAGTGTAAAACACACACAGTTTTACATACTGTTCAAATCTGATCCATGCAAACACACATTTGTGAATGAACTTCCAACATAGATTTTTCTCTTTGTGTCTCATATTATTAACTTTAACATAAGGGCCCCTTTTATTGACCTCAGGTCATTTATTTTTCTGATAAACTACCACAGTAACTTTACCCTTGTCCCACTTTGATCTATGGAGTGGTGCCTGCACACAAACACAGGAGCTAAATCACCTGTGAGTGAATAAGGTCAGAGACTGATGCCCTTTCAACTTCCTTTGACCTTCTTTTGGCAACTGTCATAGGTTTTCTCATGAGAACTCAACGCCCTCTGAGGATGAATTAAAATCAGTCTCATAATAATAAGAAGATGGGGTGCGGAGGGATGTGTATGTAGGTGTGTGTGTGTGTGTGTGTGTGTGAGATTTTATTATTAATTGGAGTGAAGATTTCTACCTGCCTCAGCAAAATGTCTGTGTTGTCGTCTCATTACTGTCCAGCTATTTCAGCAAGTTCCTCCAGATGCTGAAAAGTTTCATCCTGTTCTTTTACCTCTTTTACTGTTTTACTGAGTTTAGCAGAGAAGATTAAAATGATGGCTCACCTAAACAAGAATAAATTATAAAAGTTCTTCTTGAAACTTCTCACTTAACATTCAGAGTTGCTGAGGGAGCTAAGGCTGATTAAAACGCACACTAGTCTCCTGTGATAAACCTCCATGCTAAAGACGATTCTGTAGCTTGCCTCAGGCAGGGGAAAAATCGCACTGATAAATGTCTAAATAAGAGCTAACTTAAATTGTTTCTATTATATCTGCAAATAAATTAGACTTTTTGTGCTCCACAAGTAAAAACAAACTTCAAATCCATTTTAGTACAGATGTGAATGAAGACTGTGCTTGTATTTACTATTTATGAACAAACTATAAAGTATATTTTCATGTTTTTTAACAACCTGCTTTAGTGACTGCAGCTACCCTCTGAGAATGACAGTAATCCTGCGTGCTGTCATTCAGCCGAATGGGAACAGCCAGGATTTCTAATGTGATTTGTTCATAACGCTCTTATAAGTCATCTACGTTCTGACCTGATTACTTAATACCGTGATATGTCAATTTTTGTTTTGTCTCTGGCCATATTTGCCCGTGTGTGTTCTGTTAGCACCCTGACGCACCTGTTGCTGTGAAATGGCTTTATATAAATGACATGGACCTTATGAAACTGAGCAAACATTAAACTAATTAGCAGCATTTTTAAAATGAGCATCTATCAAGTGAAAAATGTTCAGCATCTACTACTTTCCGAGCACAATGCAAATACTCTGTGATGGATATTTCTCACTATTTTCTACATTAAACCAGTCAATTTCAAAATATTTTAAGAGATTCATCTCTGATAGGAACAGGTGATAGACTCGAGGCTTTTCTTACATGGTAGCAGACTAATCCAAGCAGGCTGTACATGCAGTATCATCATTATTACCAGAGTAATAAAATGCATCCTTACAAGTGAAACTTTTAATGACCATCTTTTAGCTCAGACTGTGTAAGAGAGTTGTTAAATTAACTCTGGAGAAATGGCTGCATAGATGTACTTTGTCAGTTTATTGGGTACAGATTGGTAAAACTAATGCAGTTTAATGCAGCATTCCTGCTAGAAGTTTATGGCCATTATAAAAATTCAATAATACAAAATGGTTGGGAAAATGCTATTATAATTCCCTCTTAGTACGATGTAGCTCACTAGCACCGCAAACTATACAGTCTACAAAAGAACCAGAACTCCTTAGAAGCACCTTTGCAAATGGGGGGGATCAAAAACTGAACATTAAATTGCTCATGAAGAAATTCCAAAAGGTTTATTAATTATTTTTGCAGGGCTGTTATATTAGACTGGATGAGATTTAGCTTGATGTATACAGACATTTTGGGCCCTTCGGGGTTCTGGTGGTACTGACCATTTTGCACCTTTTCTCTTAAGAGTCAAAGAAAGTTGGGCGCCTGGGTGGCTTAGTGGTGAAGCTGGCGACCACATACATATGCCGCGTTGCGGTGCGGGCGGCGCGGGTTTGCGTCCCGGCCTGTCGCCAATTTGCCCGCGTGTCTTCCCCTGTATCTTTCCTCCATTTCCTGTCTCTCTCTCCACTGCTAACAAAAGCCACTGTGGCCAAAAACGCAAAAAAAAGCCCAAACAAAAAAAAGGGTCAAAGAAAGTATGTACCTAAACCATATAACAGACCCGTCTTTTGTCTGATGCATCACGGTTTTCAGGGATGTCTTCAAATGTGTGCGGCAGTGCTCCTCCTCATTTTCTGGTTTCCTGTAAGGCAGCCTGTAATCTGTGAGGGGGAGCCAGGTGAAGTTAATTAAAAAGCAATCATCAAATGCAGCCACCTGCAGTCCACTGTGACACCGTGAACAGTGAGAAAACAAAGATGTGTATTCTAAGAAAGCAAAAAAAAAAGAAAAAAAAGAGAAAGCTATTTCAGTTAATTTCACTGAAACAATCCAGAGTTAATCCCCTTGTTTTTCTGGTATACATTTTTCATCAAACTGAACAACTCCCATCAACTTCCTGTGGGACGTTTTGTAGTTCAGTTCACCCACATAAAGGTGGAGGATGAACTTCAGTATCAGATGGAGTAAGTGAAATCCACCTGTCTGTTGGTTTTGTTTGCATATTGGACATTCACGCCTCAGTTTTGACATTAAAATACTCACAAAGCTGCTGAGTTTCTTTTAAATACTAAATTGTTTCTAATGTGTTGAAAATATGAAGGTCTGTCAGTTCCTTCTTCTTCATCTCTGTCCTCTTTTAAAAGATGAGTATTATAATGAAAATCTAATTGTAACCAGGACTTTAGGGACATTTGGTTTGCTACAGATAAAAGCAGTTGGATGAATGCATGGATGCTTTGTGATGTTAACATGAATTGAGCTGGTGTGTTGCAAATGTTTCTAAAGAGTTGTGTTATTGTGGGTAAATCGTCCTTGTGTGCTTTGAGGTTTTTGATGTTTGACATGTATTTGGGCAGGAACATTTATCCAAGCTGACTTGTGTTTGTCCGTTTGTCCAACATCAGGAGCAGTTTGGGATTTAATGCCTTAAATTAAAATCTGACTGCAGAGACAGCTTGGGGGATCAAACCGCTAGCCTGTGATTAGTGGCCATTTTGCACCGTCATAAGGAATAGTTTACTAATTTATTACGTGAATGTGATGACAACTGTTGTATTACACAGCAGAGGAATGGTGCTTGGAGTTCTTGAATCTTTCTTGTAAAAATCACACATCCACACAGGCTTAGTTTGTTTTTACTGAACCATGCAACTGCTGAAGTGGTCTTCAGCTCTCAGGAATAAATTAACTGTAGAGGCCACCTGGCCCCGGTCTGTTCCCTGAGCTGAGGTTTACCAATTTTCCACATCTTTGTATGATTTACAGTAAACCTATGCTCAGCTCCTGCTCCATGCTCTTATTCTTGGACACTGCTAGAGTAGCTTTGTATGATCCAAAGCTCACCAGGTGAGATTTAGCAATCACTGCAACAGCAACTTTCTTTAAGCCAACTTCCTTCTGATTGGCTGCCCCTCTTCAGCAGTAGTTTGAACGGTTTGTGGGGGTGGAGCTTCTGCTGACAGCCGGAGCTGTGTGCCTGAGGTGACCATGTTGGGGATATCTTCTCTCTTTTGAAATCATGAAGATTGAAGAACAGAAAAAAACTGTCTGAAACAGTGTTTAGAGCAGTTTGGAGTCTTAGCTTTACTCATACATATACGGACCTTATTATTTGAAACTTCAGGCATGTTTAATATGACCATCCACCACTGTAACAGTACATACAATGAAAACACACTATTTTATAAGAGAGGCAGTCATGACTTCATCCAAACACTTACACTACTTAGACACAAAGCTCTGTGTGAACTGATCTGGCCTAGATCCAGGAGAACTCAATATTCCTAGTTTAAAGTAGGAGTCACTTAGGAGCACAGAGTACAAGGGTAAAGCACGAGTTGCTGTGGGACTTGCAGCAAGTGTGAAGATTCATTGCGATAGTTAATTTTTTTTTAACAATAATAAAACTTTAACTTCATTATACTAATGTGACTTGGTAAACAACAGATGTGAATTGCAGGAAATCGTTTTCTCAAGGGGTTTCCACTGTGCACAGATACAGAAACAAAAAAATACCATCTCATCTCTGCTTTTGCCACTTTTATGGCAGTATCTGGAAAAACAATAGGCACCAAATGCTTGAAGACTCATTAACTGTAATAAAACATGAAAACAAGACAATTGCCACAAAAACAAGGCCATACACACCAGAACGAGTAAACAAACTGTGGAACATCAAAAAAGGGCTTGGAGGGGAGAAGCAACAAAAGTCTGTCTTTCCACTGTATTGATTCGTATCATTACAAAGTATATTCCTTCTGTCTGACTGCTGCGTTTCATCATTTCTTTAACTTTGCTGCCTGTCCGTCCTCTGAATTATTCATAGCAAATTGATTATCACTGTACTGCAGTCCAGTAAACTACCAGGTGCAGTGCAGCCTTGGTCACATGAGATTGTCTTCTTGTTCATCTGAACAAAGACTTCATTTCCTGCAGAATTACCTCTGACAGCCCATCTGTCTGTTACTGTTTAAAAGAAGAAAATAATGCTGAAAAAAAAAATCACAGCTTTTTCACTTCCTTCCACCTGAATCCTCCCCGTCTGTCTGACCTCGTCCTTTTGATCTGCATTGGTACAAGAGCAATGATTGTCTCCTCTTTTAGCTGCTTGCAGTTTGATCTCTGGTTCTCTGTCTGGCTACCAGACAAACTCCCCACCTGTGCCTTGACTTTCTACGAACAACTTCCTGCCTTTCTGTCTGTGGCTATTTTACCCAGGATTCATTTTGAGCTTCTTTTGCAATCTTCTGCACCTGAGTAATGCTTACCTGTCTGACCCTGTTCTCTTTCATTGAGCTGCCTACACACACACACACGGCATCTTACTTCTTCAGCCTGTCAGTGGATGGACAGATACGCAGGTGTTAGTGGTGACAGCTATCTGCTCATTTATTCTTCCTTCCATAAAGAGGGCAGAGGGCAATTTGATAGGAATCTGCTCCGTCAATACACGAGGAAGCATATTGTTGGACTGACTGCTTCTTTCTCTCCGTTTGCTGCAGTTCACCTGAAGTTTGCTAAATGTGGATCTGCTCATCTGCTTGTCAAGGTATTACATGTTCTCTGGACTTTTATCAGCCCAGGCGATAACTGAAGTGAGGTCAGGTAAACCTGGTATTTTATGGTCTCTGTCAGATGAATGTAACAGTGTTATGACAACTTCTATTGGGGTTTTGCAGACATGTGACCACTGAGCATGTCTGCAATTCTGGATGTGTGACAATCACAGTGACAATGCAGGATTGAGTGAAACCTGTTGGCTGAAGCACAACTTTTACTTTGAAGGCAAACCTTCTCCATTACCGGTTACTATTACCAACCTGCTAGGCTAGTAGTTTGTGAGTATTTGCAGACAAACATGAACTACAGGCAACTGTGGGAAACTGCTAGCAATCAAAGCAATCACTGGGAGGTTTTTGATGTAGTACTATCTTTGTAAACAATTTCACCAAGTGACTGCCAGCAATCCCCAGTTGGTCAATGTGTATTCTAGCAACCGGTGGTTGTATCATGTCCAACAAAGTGCACAACTCTTAAGCGATGTGCTCATGATGTCATCTGAGAAATCTCAATATTTAATTTGAATTAAATTCACAATAGGGCTCTATTGCTGCATTTTCTGATCTGACTTTGTAGCAAGAAATACCAATTATTAATTGCCCATAAGAAAATTCTAATTAAAGCTTCCATTGTGAAGCTTAATCTGCAGCCCCACCTGGGCCGTACCTTCTACAGCACAACCTTCTCATTTAGACACCATTTTCTTTTACCCCCCAAAAATTACTGCATCTTTTTCTAATTGTGTCATCAAACTTTATATTCATACCATGTTCCCTTATGGTCTGTGCTTCATACAGTTAACTTTCTTTTCTATTTGTGTCTTCTTCCCTTTGCCTTAAATAACTAGCACCTGTTACAGAGGGATGACATAAAGTGGAGACACCAGAGTTTTTAGAAATGTGGATTATTATTTTAAATGTCTAAATACTTGCAGCTAAAAAAAACGACAGCCAGAGAGCATGATGAGGTCTGGCAAGATGTGGTGTCTCACCTCCAAGCTGACATAGACAATTGGCAATTAAAGGCCAAGAAACACCCAAAGTCTTTTGCACTGGCACTGCAAAGAGATTGGGGGGGGGGTTACAGAGAGGGAATAACAAAGGAGCCCTAAATAAATTAAGAAAAAGCCCCTCTTGAGTATTTTCTAGTCCTTGATCTCCCAGAGCTGAAAAACAAAATGGGAAAAGCTGGAAAACAAGTGTGGCGTGCAGCAGCCACAAATCAAGTGATCCCAGTAGACCAATCAGCAGCGGAAGCAAAAGGCAACCTTACAAACAAGCTTGAGTCACCACAGCATGCTCGAGCATCTCACTGGAGACCAACACACAGCTCTCACCAAGTAGTTTAAGTGGACTTCCCTAAATGTCCGTGAATGCCCCGACGTGAGGATCAAACATGAAGTTGCTACACAGAGAACACACTATAGTAACACGTGACCAACACAAAGTGGAGCACAACATTCATAAACCAAAGGGAGAGGCATAACATACTGTCTCAGCAGCTTCATACTCATGATTTTGGTGCTTAAAGAAAATTGCATCTAGTGATGAAATGTTCCATGATTCAGATTATGTTTTATGCTATATGGATAATACACTCATCATATATAAATATTCTTCCCTAGGCCCAGTGTGACAAATATGTACAGAAGTCATGTGTACATACACTCACAAATGGCACACAGAACAGTTTGTTCATGCATCATCTTTAATATAACTTTATTATAACTTTTTTAATGCTCATTTGCAGAGCACTCCTCCTTCCTTAGTTTCTATATTGCAGACATGTGCCTTACCAGGCAAGCCTTCTCTCTCCTTCAGGGAGAGCGTTTTAGAGATTGAGACATACTTCAAGATGCTGCACTGAGATGCATTTCCAGGTCAGAGGCAGGGGAATGGGGAGGGGGAAGGAATAAGGAGGCACAAAATAGAGAAATGAGAGAAGCCCACAGTGCAAGGCTTTGCATTGCTAAGAAGATGAACTTCAGCTCACTCAGTGATTCTCTGTGGGTTCATTTTTTGTGAACACCTCCTCAAGCAGGAGTCGCTGTGAAAACAGGCATGGTGGTGCAGTGGTTAACACTCGCAGTGGTTAACACAAGGGAAAAAAAAAAAAATCCAAATTCAAAAGTACTTTCAAGGCCAAAAACTCTTTTATTTGACTTTCTTACCTTGCATTCAATCTGCCAGGTAGCTCTCACCACCTCTAATGGAGCACAATCAAACAAATTGCTGTGTTTAGGTTACTGATTGTTAAGGCTACAGCTGGGGCTGTTAAAATGTCTCGTATGGTCATGGTGTCATTTATGGTTTATTGAACTTCAGAGAAAGGTTTAGGAGAGGAGACAACCATTGCTCTGTATCATAATGGGTGGCCTTGATGTTGTTCTCTGACATCCATCTATATTATGTTGACTTATGTCTGTAGAATCTGAAGGTCAGAAAACTGAGTTATAGTAAGAGATTAGAAAGTACTTCATCTGATGGAAGGGATGAACAGAATATTTAAAATTCAGGAATATTTGCACATTTTACAGTTAATCTTTTGTGCAATACTTGATATATGTATTTTTAATGATGTAATGTAGCTCGATAGTCCTCCCTACCGCCCTGATTTTGTCCCAACCCCCAAACAACATTCTTCTTATATCCACGGCACTGTTTTCTTAATTCATCTTCCTTTCCTGCCCCCTTTTCCCACTTTCCCTCCCTCTCTATCTTCACCTGTAGACTACTTATTTACTAATGATGTTCCGCAAACGCTTACTCTCGTGTTTTTACTCTGCACTCTTCACCTCGCTCCTCTCATTGTCATTATCCCCCAACATCTCCTTCATCCTGTTCTCAACCCCTGACTTCACCTTTCTTGACCCTCTCAAGGTGAAAACTGAGAGGCTTTAATTGGCCGGTATCAATTAAATTCTGAAAGCACATGAACTCACAGGGGACAAGTAAGTGGACTCACTCCAGCTAGTTATCTCCGCTTCCTCCTCTTTCGCCTCCTCGGACTCCTGGACCTCGGCTCATCCTAAGACATAGGATTGATGCCTCTTGCTCCCTCTCTATAGGCAAATCTTCACTTCATTACATTGCCAACTCTCTTTCTCTGTGTCTCGCTCTCGGTTTCCCTATCGCTCTCGTCCTTATCCGTTTCTGCTGCCACTTTTAAATAGATCCCTGCGGCAGTGGCAGAGCCAGCCTCCATCATGGGACCAAGAGGAGGCTAATGCCTTTTTAATGAGGCCTCGGCCACAATGTGACACAGTAAAGTGGCAGGAATCGGTGGCTGGTGAGCCCTTGGTCCAGGGTATTTATCACCTAAAACCCTCTGATCCACTGTGCCTTTGGGAAAGAGGGAGGGAGAGCGGGATGGTCAAAGAGTGAGAGGCAGGAAGAGGTCGATGAGTAAAAAATAAAGTTGCGAATGGGCCCAAAAAGCAAGCTGAAGAGATCAAGCAGAGGAGGACAGGAAGTGGAGGAAAAATGGATGGAAGTAAAACAACCAGAGAAAGTGTGAGAAAGAAAAATGGCAGGTCTTAAAAAGCTTAAAGCTTTTTTTTTTAATTCTCTTTCCCTTCCTCTCATCATTTTAAGTGGCTTGTACCTGTTTAGCATCGCACCACAAATTGCCCCTAGAAGCTGCATAATGTGAAATCATAATAATAACCATAATGCTTCGACAGTAATTAATATTCCTCCATATATATTGCCGCAGAGAAGGAGAGAAAGGCACTGAGAATGGTTTGCCTCCAGTGAGGGGAGCTCACATTATTATATTCCCACTTCATCCAATATTAATACCCACTGGGCCCAGTATTCTAATATGAGTTCTAGTGAAATGGCCTTAAGTGGCTGAATAGCAAATAAGATAGATTAGCAACAAAAGAAAACCACCTATTTCATTATTAACGCAGATGATTGAAGGTAATGGGCAGAGTAAAGGCGTGAAATCAAAAGAAGCTCTGAAATATGAACTGGTGGAATCTCCTTAAACTCCATTTCAGCACCACCAGTGCGCTCACTTAGGACTTCAGTGGTGGTCTATTATGGCTCTGCACCACATAAAAAGAGTGTGAGGTCCAATAAAATGGGCATTGTAAAAATTGCCCATTGTAGTTACTTACTTCAGTCTTTCCACACTGCTGCATGGAGCCAAAGCTGCTCTAGCTCTTCTCTCACACGACCTCTGTGGTACCTCAGAGCTTCAGTATCTTCAGTGTGTTTTAAAGTTATATTTCTTTTAAAAAAATCTATAAAACTTCATTTTTGATCTGTCTCATTCAAGACATTTGCATTCTGTAACTGCCTCCTGAGCTGCTTGTAGTTTTCAGAGTCTGACTTTTCGAAACATTCACAGGAATTTCCAGGAAACAGCGCGGGGATGTGATATGAGTGTATAAAGCCTTTATCAGGCATATTAGAAAAAAGCATGGCTTTAAACCCAGACTTCTTTCATTAATATTATTCAGTGCATATCTTCTCAGCCTCTCAGCACTATGGCTTGTTTGATTGCTGTGCAAACAAATTTCAAACAACTCTTCTTTTGTTACATGAGTTGCTGCTTAAGGCACGGTTGCTGCCCACTGATGAAGCACATGTTGTTCTGAATGAAATTCTGTGAATCTTTTTGGATAGTTTGTATGTTGGGTGATGAAGACATCTCTTCATTACAGGCCTTTGGCTGCATATTCTATAATTCTTGTAATGGAAACTGATGTTTCCAACACTGCTATAATAATCATGTAAATCTACTGTATCAAATGTAGCAAATACCAACTACATTTTTCTCACTAAATCGTACTTAATTCCAGAATCATTGCCCATCCTTTGGCCAGTGACTCTAATGGGTTAAATAATACAGCACTGGCAATAGAAGAACTCTATCAAGTTATCAATAAACCATACATTATTATTTGTATTATTAAACCCAGACACCTATACCTGAGAGATCCTCCTTATTGTAGTTACTGTGAAAATGAAGAAAAAGAGAAGGAATTAAAGTAGGGATGGGCATGATTTTCAATTTTACAAATAGTCATTAAGTTATTAAAAACAGAATAGTTAATGTAACTAATTTTTGCCACCATCTGGTCAGATGGAATGTGCTACGAATGTGCTCGTATACTGCCAGAAGGGGGGAATAATGCAGCTGTTTGGTGACCACCATCAAACAACACTAACAGAGGAAGAAAATGCAACTAATTACCGAGCACAAAGTGAAATGTATAAGATGCTCTGAGATTAAATGGTAGCATACAAACAGTAAAAAAGGAGAAAAGCCAAAGACGGCTACAGCTATTATAAAGTTCTCTGTGGAACTCCTTTAGGTTTACTTCTCACTGGGTATACTCATGGTAACTCATGCTGTAGCCCTAATGATCCAGAGAATGCTATGTTCCAGATTGGAGATCAACAGGTATGTAATCACCAGCAATTTACTAATCAGTCGTCTAGACAATAGTGTCCCTTAAGAGCATTTAAAGTTGTGGTCATTCCCTGATGGGCAGAACTTTAGTTCTTGCTCTTTTCCGGTTGGCCACAAGCAATTTTACCACAGTTTTATTGTTCCATGAGGATTGATATATGTAATAAATCATCCTAAAATGGGATGTCCATTTATATTTGTAGACCTGCATTTGAATTTGGGGTTTACATTCATTCTTTTCCTGCTCTCAGAATGTTAAACACCTCTGGGGCTGCAGCTGAAAGAATAAAAACTAAAACTGCTTTATCCACTTCTAAATATTAATTGAACAGAATAACTATTATAATCCATCCTCCTGTTTCTTAATGATAGAGCTTTGAGATACTGATAACTCTATTAACGCACATGTCAGTGTTCTTTCCTGGTTTTTCTGCTGGCCAAAGCTAATACAAAGTAAAGTTACAGATCTTTATCACACTGATGTGTTGCACTGTTGCCCATCATGTTTCCTCTGCTGTATTTGTGATACACACCCAATAAAAAAGTATTCAGATTTACATTTACATGGGAAGTAGGGAAATTCGTCCCCCACTGTGAGCTACATTTTCTCCAGCAAAAGTTCGAAGCAGGTCATCGCCTCTAGAGAGTTGGTGTAATTCTGTCCGGTGAAAAAGAAAATCAGACAACAAATGGGCTGTTAGGCAGTGTTAGTATTGGTATGAAGATAGCAATATATGCCCTTCAGTTTTCTGCTGCAAGCGTATGTTCCAGACAGTCATAAATGTTTTATGAGTCTGTGGAGGGCTTGGGGAGTGAAGAAGAGGAGAGGAAGTGGAGAAAAACAGGACTGAATATGAAGAGGAAGAGGGAGGACAGGAGCAGGAGGATAGGGAACAAGTGTAAACTAGATGGCAGCGGGTGCAGAAGAGGGTAATACACATGGTTGAGCACGTTCAAGGCCGGGAAGTTTGTTTACTGAAATCACAGTAGTTTTACTGTCTTTAGTTTTTGTGTGTAGATGAAGGAGCATATGCTGTAATTGTGAGCTGTTCTGTGGGACTCCTGAATGATCTTGATCTCAGTTCATGAGTGTCTTTCCACACTTATTATGAAAATTAGTACAAACAATAAGAGTCACAGTGCCTTTCATTGTAGGCTGCTGCAATGATTGCTTGATCTTGAGAAACCTTGCTTTTATAAGCATAATGTAAGGCAATGATCTGCCTTGCTTGACTATGTAAGCTGGTTACCACAGGTTTATTCAGAGATTCAGTTTGTAAATGAAAACTAAGCTATTTACTCTCTGCTCATGGATTTCACAGCAAGCACTGTGGTTTTCCATGAAAGCCATCACTTTATCATAATTTGCTCAAGTGCTTGTAACCTGGCACCGAGTGGTCACTGCTTTTCTTCCTGGAAGTGTAATATATTTCCCAGAAATCTGTTTGGATAAACACCTAAGAATTTGTTGACCAAAACAGCATCTCTTTGGCTCTGTGATATTCCTGTATTTCATGTTTCCCAGTGCAGTCCTTTTGATGCTTTATTGCTTTGGTCCAAGGCAATGAATCAGCTGATTTCCATTGGTGATTGATTTTAATCATTTACTGTCAAGAAAGACAAAAAAACCCCCAGCATATTTGGAAGCTTAGAAAAGAGACAGTTAAGTAAATAATTTTTGACAATAGATGCAGATTATTTTCAGATACAGTCAGTTAAACATTTGGGTCCCACTTTTCATTTTTCCTCCCCTACCGCTCCTCCATCTCCTTTTATTTTATACATAGCCAATAAAAATATTCTTCAGGAATTTATTCCTATTCTTTTCTTTTTTTAAAAATTAAAAATTTTTTTTTTTTGCAATTTTTGGCCACAGCGGCTTTTCCTGACAGTGGAGAGAGACAGGAAATGGGGGGAAGATACAGGGGAAGACACGCGGGCAAATCGGCGACGGGCCGGGACGCCGATTTTTTAAATTTTTTTATTAACCTACTGTTTACCTCAATGTATTCAGAATCCATTTCCCTCATTCTATATTAATTTCTGAAAAACTAGAAAGAGGGAAAAAAACATCTAGAGGCAGAAAAACCACCAGTCTTGGCAACAAACAGCTATTCTCTCTGGGCTGATGTAGGGCAGTGATGAATACGAAGACTTCCCTGTCATTAATCAGACTGTGGCTTGTCTCTCTCTGGGATGGCCCCCCATCCATAGCACCCCAGCCCCCCCTCGGAGGGGGCTGAGACACCACAGAGCCTCCCTTTCTTCCTCTCTTCCTCCCTTTCTACCCTCCTCCACCTGACGGCTATCACCCCCATCCAGCAGTCCCTCTGGTGACAAGGCTCTTCTCAGTGGAGTTCCAAAAAAAAAAACAGGACCTTGTAGCAAAGCTGCAGAGTTGTAGGGTATGAAATCAAGAAGAAACCATAAAAGAAAATAAGGTAAACGAAACAAGGAAGAGCAGGAAGTGACAATTTATGGAGAAAGATAAAAACGGGAAAGGAAAGGAGAAGCAGAAGTGGAGCAGCTGGATATCTGTGTGATCCTGTCTTTGTNNTTCCCTAACCATCTCCATTGGTGCCCACAGACAGAACATACTGGCCTGTCTTTAACAAGGCGCCTGTCCTTGGGAGATTTTTCTCATCATCAATCAACGGCGGCAGGGGAGTCACACAGGCCAGAGAGCGGGTAAGAGAGATTGAGAGCAGGAGAGAGAGAGAGAGAGAGCGAGAGAGGTGGAAAGAAAGAAGAGGGCGCAGACAGAGGTAGAGAGAAGGAGGGTGACATTGATTTAATTAAAAGATGGAGGAAGCAGTGATTGAGGTGATGGAATGCGTTCGAGAAACCTCACCACAGACTCACTGAATATGAAACAGCGGCTGCACGCAGGGCCGTGGTGCAACAACATGTTGTGGGAAAGAACAGTGACCTATCAAGGCCAAGAGTGCTGTTTTCAGGGGACATTTGTTCCTCTTCTATGCCAGGTGAAGGAGTTTTCCTGCTGATTTATTGCTCTGGTACCAGTTTTGATCTCTAATCTTTTGTTGTTGCTGTGTCTGCTCATGTTTGATGGTGCAGACCGACAGAGAATCCAAGTTTAACATCCTTTTATTGCTCTGTAGTCAGGCCAGTAGAATTCATTTTGGGCTGATGAAAAATTGCTCCAGCATTTACAATACCTAGAAGCCAGTGTTCAGAGAGAAGCTAGACATCTGCCAGCATGAAAGAGAGAGTTCAGGTTTTTTAGATTTTATACTCAGATGAGTTTTTATGTCTCTGTGTAGTTTGAAATAATGGTGTAGTTTGCATATTTTAGTGTGGCATCAAATCTTTGATATATAGCCCATGTCAACATTTCCAGATGAGATAAGATGGAAAAAAAGATTAATTTTAGGCCTGGAAAGTGCACACTGCACTGAATAATGCCCCAAAACAAACAAAAAAACCCTACTGTAGATCAAAAACAGATATGTGTGTGTGTGTGTGTGTGTGTGTGTGCGCGTGCTGATGTATGCTTTGTTCTCTGGCGTGAAAGAATGGGACAGGAGACCCGACTGGATCTCTGGTTCCTTACTGTCAACCGACTGAAATGCATAAATACAGAAAACCATGAGCTCTGTGTGTGTTGTGTGTCTGCTGTGCCTGGCTCCCCTCCAGCCATGCTGGAAACCACCGTGACTCTCCTTTTGCAACTGTAAGTAACATAATAATGTAATGTTCAAGCTTTTAAAAGTTAATTAGAAGCATAAAATAATATATCACTGAAAACACAACACGCAGATGTAAAACACACAGGCAGGAAATTAAAATTAAAAATAAAAGATTGCACAGAGAAGACAGGTTTTTTGGTGAAATTCATGACCTTTCATCACATCAACTAATGAACTGCAAATTAGAGCTTTTGTAAGCAATTTCCTGTTTTGTGTATTCAGTTTTACATTTACAATTTACATTTATTTCATTGAAAAGATTCAATGTAACACAGAGTGGATACACAGCATGAAATCCATGTGCCCTACAGAGAGTTCTGCAGCTTTTATTATTTTATCACCTCTAGTCAGTACGTCTTTATATGCATTACATCTATTGTATATTTTGGTGATTATTGTGCAACTGGTAAATTGACATGACTACTGTTTCTGGCGACTTGTTTTTTTTTTTCACACTGCACACCACTTTCACCCATTCACGCACACATCCATCCATCCATCCATCCGTTTTCTCATCCAATGCATGGCTGACGGCAGGCTGGAAACTATCCCAGCTGCCAGGGTACATCCTGGGTAGTTCGTCAGTCTATCACAGTGCCAACACAGAGAGACAGACAACCATTTATGTTCATAATCACACCTACGGTCAATTAGGATTCACCCGTTAGCCAAACACACACATTCATTCATACATTATTCTATGCATACAGAGGCTGTGTCTACTACCATCACATGCCCATTGATGAATTGGGACATGTGGATGGACAGAAGGTCTGGAGGAACTGGGGATTGAACCGCCTACCTTCTGATTGGTGAACAGCCCACTGTGTCTTAAAATAACTTCATTTTTTGTGCTATTTTTTTCCCCCCAAACACAACATATTCATCAAGAAGTCTTTTAACCTACTTGACAACTAATCTTATCAAACAAGCGACACATCAGTTGTCCTTTTTTGGTAGATGCCTCCTTTGTGTGTGTGTGTGTGTGTGTGTATACATATGTGATAGGGATTTCCAGCATTATGCTAATGAGCAGCTATAATGTCCTGTCAACTGAAGTACCCCATAAATCAGTTTTAGTTTGACTTTGAAGTGAGACAGACTCCGGGAGACTAGGTGGTGAAGAGATGAGCCGATACACACTTACACACACACACATCCATGCAGCAGAAGATGAAAGGCATACAATATTTCTTTTCTTTCTTTTGGTTACAAGTCAACATCTACATTTTCTTAGTTCTCTCTTATTTTCTCTTCATTCTTTCCCGCTCATTGCTCTACCTTGTTTGTCCATGCCTGTCCTTAAACCGATCCATGTGCTGCCTCTCATCTCTCCATCTGTGTGTGACTCTTGCTTTTGCCAACAAGCTCAGGCTAGTGTCCAAGCATGTGACTCACAACACTGAGGAGGTATGGATCTGTTCCTGAAAGCCTTGTTTATGACGGCACAATATGACTCGATGTCTCCTGATGGAGACTGTGACTAGCTGTGAAACCGAGCCAAAAACTGTCACTTGTGCTCGAAGAACATTACTCTTTTTAGCTCATAGCAGATCACTCATCTCAAATACCAGAGAGAAGACATGCACATAAAGACACCCTCATATGTCCATTTTTTTTTTTAGCAGACACTTACTGGCATGGACACAGAGACTGGCCACACACTTGCCACAGGCGGAAAAACTGATGAAATTTTATGCCAACTCTCAGAAGCTTTTTTTCCCCTCCGTCTTTGGGCTGGCCAAGGCAAACAGAGCATGTCACAACTCCCGCACTGCCTTCTGCGAGTTCATTTTCATGTCACTGCAGTCTAATTGCTGAGGTAATTAGATTAGGGAAGGCTGTGTTAAAAATAAAAGTTTCTCATGTTTCTCACCACTTTTGCCTCGACGGATATATGCGGCATTTGAAGGAGACATCCATCGAGGCCACCAAAGTTGCCGCTGCATCCTCTCCTTCTGCTCAACCTTCTCTTATCCTTTTGCTGCAGGGAGAACGGCACTCGAGAGGAGCTTCATTTCACAGAGAATGTTCTGGTTGTTTTCATTAGAGAATCAAGAGGTCAGAGTTAAAAAAAAGTTCACATTTTCAGGGGTTAGTTTTGAAGTGAGTATACATAAAGTCCCAAGGAAAGGGATTTTGATCATTATCTAACAGTGAGTGAGTGTTTTAAAGTGCATCAGTATTAACAGCCCAAAGGGGCCTGCAGAAAAATGTTGTGGCCACAGAAAATTTCCTGTAGAAACGGGTAAGGATAGAAATGGAGGCTTCAATGCTACAAGCTCGACTGCTCATCTCTACTGTTTGTTTATTTTTATTTAATTTTCTTTTCATACATGTTTAATTACCATGTAATACCACGTTTCAGAAAAATGTAATCTGATTACAGTAATGAGTTAGCTTGCATGAGTTACTTTGTTGCCTGTTCCAGAGTAATGGACTATAGCCAAACACTGCCTGTAACAACAGATGAATTAAATCCACAATTTCTGCAGATTTTTGTACAAAATTGTACTTGCACACTTTTTAAGGGTGCAATCTGCTGTCTTAAAAGTTCATCTTTGAGAGTCAATTAAACAGCCATTTTTTTTAAGCTTTAGAAGGGTCTGAACCTCTAAAATAAATAAAGCTACCAGATTTAGTATCTCTTTTCCCTTCAGGCCAGGTTAATTATCTGTTTCTGCTGTTATTACAGTAAGTATTCAAAGGATTGGTTGTATTTTCCTTCAGTGTGACAGCTTATTTGTCTATGTGCTAGTTTTATTCTGTATTATGTTTAGTGTTGTGAAAGTACACAATTGATCGGCATGGCTCTTTTTTCTATATCAGCTCGTCCTTGTCTCCAACCGTGGCTGTTTCAGTTTCTCCACCAGATGTCAGATTTCTGTCATCTTTCCTTTTGGAGTTAAAGACATCAAAGAGCCCATATTAAGACAAAATAATAATTTTTTAAAACCATTTGTAATCATAACTGTCTTCAACACTTGATTACTGTTTAAGATGTTAAGATAGAAAAACAGCAGTCATTGTCTTAAACAGTTTCAAATAAAAGTTGAATTAAAAATTTGCAGTTAGCTGAGCACTGGAGAACACTGTAATAGCTAAACCGTGTTGTAAACAACAACACCTGTGTGTTAGATCTTGAATCTTCAGGTCATCCTACAAACCAAAGACTGCTGTCATAACTCCTGATTTGTTGGGAGTAGCTGTTGCAAAAAGCAAACATTTCACAGTTTCTGGTTCAGCACTTCCTGGGAAAAATAAAAGGGAAGGGAACAAAGGTAAAAGGCTGGGATTGGAAATATAAATATTAATTTCAACCCCTAATTTCTTGCTGATTTCAGGCTTACTGTCTCTGATAAATTAAACCTTAACAAAATTTGTCTTTTAGAAAGTCATAATGCTGATTAATTTACTTGCTTGATTGCTTGCCTCTAATTCTAACTGACTGTTATCTGTGTTCTGCAACCACCAGGCTACCAGGACGACATAAGAATAGTAAATGCAAGAAAACAGAAACAAGAACAGATGCTGCTCCTTTCAGTGACTTGTGCTTTGTGATAAAGAGACTCCAGAGATGTTCTTACAAGGAGAGCAAATTGTGTGAATATTTTGGTTTTGAATCAAAAGTTGTTTGTCTTTTTTCCTTTGATTGATATTTGCTTCCCAAGTGTGCCCTTCTAAGATTGTTGCAGCAGAGGTGGTGAGTATTATGTTCTCAAGCACAATATTAGGAAGAAAGAAACAGTGGGACCCGGGATGAGAAAGAAGAGAATTTTTCTTATGTTTAAAATCTCATGAAAAAGTCTGTCAGTGCTGTGAAAAAGTATTTACCCCATCCTGATTTCTCATTTGTTTTTGTATATTTGTCACACTCACATGTTTCAGGTCATCAAACTAATTTTAACATTAGTCAAAGATAACATTGTGGCATTGTACATTTACAGTCAGTTGTATTATGCGGAGTGGTGGCTGTCATGTGCTTTTATACTGTTGTCTATATTTTGTGTGTCTGTGGACGCCCTTATGCGTTCTGCTTGTGTGCTCCACTGCATATATGACAGAGGCGGACCTCTGTATCTACTCCATGTTTTACTTCAGTCTGAAGGCATCCTGATCGATCATGTGAGTCTCGCACTTGATGCCTGATGATGGATGGTGTAAAGGTGATTTATTAGTCGTGTCAGAGGAACAGGCAGCAGTGGGAAAACTCTTTTGTCCCTGTCTTTCGAGAGCCTTGCTCTTGTTTTTCATTTTGTTCACTCTTTCACAGCACAGTTCGCTCTCTTGCTCTGGATTATTGTTGCCCTGCAGTGCCCTTTTAGATCTGGCAGTGAAGCTGCCTTCTAGCGAACAAAACTAAATACCAGAGGTCTTGCCCTCATGCAGCTAAGACATTGTAAATCTGTAGAAAATGACTGAAGTGAGCCATGGGCAGGCATATAGCAGAAATCTCTGATGTGCTCTTGCCTCTCTAATTCTTGCCCTTGTCCCATTCTTTCTGTCTGACTGGAGGCCAAATAGCTCGTTAATCACAGGCTTCAAAAGGTAGCACTGGAATGAGCAATTTCCTGTGAATTGGGTGTGATGAGGAAGAATTCAGGAGGGAGAGAGGGACGAAGAAAGAGAAAAGCAACAGGTAGTCAGCAGTGCTTCCATACCCCTTTTATCACGCTGACGATGAGCAGAGGGCTGACGGTCTGTTTGTAAAGTGATTGCGAGAGTGAGGTGTCTGATAATTTCCACCTGGTTTAGCCAAGCTCAAACTTGAATACTAAAGCTATTTTAAAAGAGTCTTTGTTCGACCACAGGAAGGTCACTCATAAGGTCAGTGTATGTAAAAGTAGGTCAGAAGGTCAGGCTTCAGATTGCTCCAAAACACTCTGTTTTGCTCTTTCAGCGCTGTGTGATGTCGGTGAGAGCTCAGATCCCTAATATAGCTGTTACCACAGAGGTCCCACCCATCTCCTGTCCAAACCTTCTGTTTATAAGTGGCTTCCATTCAGAATAAAGCTGGATTAAAGAGAGGGAGGTTGTTTCTGGCAGTGATCACTGGACTGCAACAGTATATGCCCAGTATATGATCATCAGTGGTTCAAAAATAAAAATATGGGGCTGAAATAAGGAAAATGGGTCCCTTTTATTGAGGCCCCACTTCTGTTTTACTCTATCTGACCTTACTGTCTGTGGTACTTCTTTCTAAACTTTACAGTAAACAACAAATTATTATTTAAAAAAAAAAAATTCTGGCAGAATTTATCAGCTCAGATGTTTTGGCTAAGCAAAGTAATTGCTGAGTGCTGAAAATGCTGCTTTCAGTTGGTTTTCCAGTCTTTCAAATAAAAACAAAAAAGACTATAAAAGCATGCTGAATATTTAATTATTGGCAAGTGAAATAACAAAAAAATACAGTGTATAAAGAAGACATGGTTATGTTTCTAAAGTACTTAATTAAAGAGAAACACGCACATCCAAAAACTAACCAGGGTGCTGGATCCAAGCAAAACTCAATAAAAAAAAGTGGAGGTTCGCACACCAAAGAGCTCCTTGGAAAATTTTAATCCATTAACGTTAAAACAGTGACGTTTCGGGCTGAAGTGCCCTTCTTCAGACTTAACAAGGCAATGCTGCACACCTGTTTAAATAACCGCTTGCCACCAAAAGGTTGAGTGACAGGTGCCCTTCAATGTCCAAAAAAATAGGACAAAGATAACACTAGCAATCATGGATATACCAGAATAGTCAATATCACATAAATAAGCAACACATAGAAAAGAGCATTCTTAAAAACCTCACATAAGTATAGCATACCAAAAACATCTAAGAATACAACGTTACAATAATCCTCGTCACAATATAAGAATAAGGGAAAGAAAAATATGAATAAATAGAAGTGCACATTAAAAGATTCATCTCAGATCAACGAACAACAAAAGGTCCCACAGTACGGTGTCATATATACACATGATATCGTTCAACATCGTCATACAAAACTGGACACAACAATGAAGTTTTCGATACAGAGATTGAAAACATTACACCAGCCCATATGTACTAGAAGTGGCAACTGACAAAGAGGGCAATTATAAAAAGGGTCTTAAATCAAATTCTTCATTGAGCCCCGAACAGAGAAAGGGTATTGAGTGTGAATATCCAATATGCTTCTTTTTTTAGTAGGAGGGAATTAATGTCACCTCCGCATGGTGACATGCCAAAAAACTGCAATGAAGAAACACTGTGTGCGGCCTGTGTGAAATGCAATGCTACAGAACTTTTGGTGTTATGGTTGTGGATATTAGACCGATGCTCTGATATACGAGTTTTCAGTGGTCGTGTGGTTTTGCCGACATACGCCAGACCACACTGACATTTCAACATATACACTGCTCAAAAAAATTAAGGGAACACTCAAATAACGTCCTAGATCTGAATACATGAAAATTCTCATTGAATACTTTGTTCTGTACAAAGTTGAATGTGCTGACAACAAAAATCACACAAAAATCATCAATGGAAATCAAATGTATTAACCAATGGAGACCTGGATTTGGATGGAAAGTTGGATCTGATCCAACTTTGATGTAATGTCCTTAAAACAAGTCAAAATGAGGCTCAGTATTTTGTGTGGCCTCCACGTGCCTGTATGACCTCCCTACAATGCCTGGGCATGCTCCTGATGAGGTGGCGGATGGTCTCCTGAGGGATCTCCTCCCAGACCTGGACTAAAGCATCCGCCAACTCCTGGACAGTCTGTGGTGCAACGTGACGTTGGTGGATGGAGCGAGACGTGATGGAGCGAGACATGATGTCCCAGATGTGCTCAATCGGATTCAGGTCTGGGGAACAGGTTGGCCAGTTCATAGCTTCAATGCCTTCATCTTGCAGGAACTGCTGACACACTCCAGCCACATGAGGTCTAGCATTGTCCTGCATTAGGAGGAACCCAGGGC
>JASGAU010398566.1:0-28194 GCA_030220045.1 Australoheros facetus
TAAGGTGAGGAGTGCGGCCATCTGGGAGGGGCTCAGAGTAGAGCCGCTGCTCCTCCACATCGAAAGGAGCCAGTTGAGGTGGCTCGGGCATCTGATTAGGCATGTCCCACTGGGAAGAGGCCCCGTGGTAGACCCAGGACACGCTGGAGAGATTATATCTCTCGGCTGGCCTGGGAACGCCTTGGGGTCCCTCCGGATGAGCTGGAGGAGGTGGCTGGGGAGAGGGTTCTGCTTAGGCTCCTGCCCCCGCAACCCGGCCCCGGATAAGCGGAAGAGAATGGATGGATGGATGGATGTGTTCTGAATTAAGTTTACAGAGTAAATATGCTTGGTACAATAATGCATTTGGATCATGATTCCACTTGCGAAAACTGCCTGACATGACAGTGTTACGTCCCGTAGGCTATTAAAAAAAAAAGAAAGAAAAGGTTTACAGAGTAAAAATGTAAAAAGAAGAAAGGATAACAATGCACAATAACTGTGCTTTACGCACACAATGGCAAAGCCTACATCATGAACACACACACACAAAAAATGAAAATCCTCCAAGTAAGCTGAGATGTGATTTTGCCTTTGGTGCCTCCTTATAAAAACAGCTCCAAGGGCCCAAACAAAGAGCTGATAATGCCTCTCAGCAGACAGCACTTTGCTGGAACTAAATAATAGAAAATATGTTTCACTAGTCTCCTTTACTCAGCCAGACTCTAGGTTCACATTCACAGAAAAAGGTAACAATACAAATGGCCCTGAAGACTCACACTTTGCATGTCTACTGCATGCTGGATTTTGGAATTATGTTCTTACATTTTTTTTTCACACTGTTCTTTTGTTTTAACACTGCATTTAAAAAGAACAATTGTGTATTTTGCATAAAAAATGTACAATGTAAATTAAAGTTATTTGATGGAGAAAAAAACAAAAGCAAACTAATTGTACTACACATATAATGTCAAAGCCCACAATAATGAAAATAAACTGATGGGAATCTTCCAAGTCAGCAAAAATGGGATTTCTGACTTTGCCCTGTTCTCATGAAAACAGATCCCAAGGCCTAAACAGAGACCTAATAATGCCTGTCAGCAGACAACACTGTTGATGTCTGGAACAGAATCACAGAAAATACCTTTCACTTGTCTTCTTTACTCAACTAGACACTGTGCTCACATACACACAGAAAGAGGTAACAATGCAATGACTCGGTGCACCTAAAAAAAGTATTCGGGATGTAGGAACTGACAGACTAACTATGCCTGCAAGGGCATTTTCAGGAGATGAAAAAAAAATAATCATTGTGTTTCTGTCTCCATTAGTTTTAATCCAAGTTGATGGGTGAACCCGAAATATCATTTGGCTGTTGAAAGGATGAGTATGTGCATTTTTTTTTTGGCCTTTTTGTCTTTATTAGATAGCATACAGCGAAGAGAGACAGGAAAGTGGGGAGAGAAAAATATGGGAAGCAAAAGGTTGGACACAAACCTGGGCCGCCTGCACCAAAGCCATGTGGCATCCATGTTTGCCTGCTCACCCACTGAGCTAAAGGTAAGTAACGTGAGTCTTTGTACAAAAAAAATTACAATTACTCCACAAAAATATGTGGTCCAGCTGCATTGTTTAATGCTGATTTTGCAAGGGAATTTTATGAGAACCAATTATTTGAATATGGTTACTGAACAGGTATGAAGTAGCCAAGTAGCAACACATAGACATGTGTTTGTAAGTACATACACCAAAGACATGAATCCACACAAGCACACATGCAAGTCAGGAAACCTGAGATACCAGTGACAGAGCCATATAATGATATAATTTCCTATGTTTGCCAGATTCTTCATTTCTAAAAAAAAAAAGGAATAAAGTAATTTAATGGTAGTGTTATTTATAAAGGGGTCTTTTTGGTATTTATGTTAGCTAACTACAACCCCACACATGGTTCTATTTTCAGCTGAGCCCCTTGCGTGACTGGTGCTTTTCAGCTGGCAGGAGCCATGTATGTTGAGAGCAGTTTAACAATCAAGATACGGCTGTGCTGACATTTGGTTTATCAGGGAAGCTTTTAAGATGGGAAAGATTTTATTGTTTTTATCAGCGGCGTTCTATTAGATCATTGTCTCTGCCAAAGCTAAAGCAGCTCCCTGATACAAAAAAAAAGAAAAAAGTTTGTGCTTATAAAGGGTGCATTCATTATAAACACACACTGTTTTTTTCCACTGCAGACACTTGTTGAAGTTAGCTTACAGCAAGCAGTTGAAGATCAAACAGACTTAAATCAACAAAGTGGGGACTATAAACAGAAACCACGCATAAAATGCTACTCCAAAATCAGCCCATGAGAGTCTAATAAAGGAAATGTACAACATCAAGTTTCACAGCTGGAGAGGCTGTTCTGAGTTTGACAAAAAAATGAACACGGGACCTGATTGAGGTCATGCTTGCATTATCTAAATTATCATCAAATATTAATGTGACCTTTATTTTGCTTTCCTGAGGGAATAATTCTTTTAAGACAACAGAAAGGTGAGTGCAAAAAAAAGGGAGGTAGATACGATGATGTATTTGAACATTTACCTCAAAATCTTGGTACACTGATTCACTTTCTAGAGTCTTAATTTTCTTTAAAGACAGGAAGGCAAAGACTTGTAACCAGAGAGGCCCAGAGGACTGTTATCAGTCAGCACCCTCTTCTATTTTGTTTCATTCCACTCTCAGACGTTAGGTCTTGGGTTAACAAACACTATCTGCTGGGTTTGGTTAAGTTCTCTAAAAAGCTGGTACTAAGCTGGTTTCAAATAACTCATTTCGTCTGTGGGGTTAGGTAAAATGCTTACTATTTGGCTTCTGAGTAGGTGCAGTAATCCTGAAAGGGCCAAAACAAAATGATTTCGCCTGGAGAAGCTCAAAAAAGGCTGTTCTGAACCAAGCCATCTGCTCTGATAAATATATAAATAATCAGATGCAGCTCATCAGAGCAGATTTGGGCTCAGCACAATATGGCCTCAATGTGGCCTCCTGTCAAATCATGAACTCTGATTGCACATTTTAAGCTCCTGACACGGACGGGCTGTCAGTATAAGAAATTGGAGGCGATGTCAGGGAAGTCTGTAGAATTAAAGGTTTACTACTATATGTTTCTGTGACCAGTAACTTTTGCTGAGTTTAGTGAGTCAGGAAGGCAGCCGGGGTCTCAGCTTTACAGTTGTGAATATAGTGTCAGACTTCAACAACAATAAGACTATTTGTTTATTTTCCTAAAACCTAATCTTTAAAAAAACAATTACTTTATAAGCACCATACAGAACATTGAACTAGCAAGAATATAATGTTTGCTTTGATACTGAATTCAATAAATATTAGGCTACTGAAGGAAGTCAATACAAAGCAACAGATGGTTTATAAAATATACTGTAAATATCAGACAAACTATCACTGATTAAATTCTACTTTTCTAATCGTATCGGCTTCCAAAAAGGGCAAAAACAAATGCTTAGCAAAATCATACCGATTTGATACTAGGTTTCAAAAACAAACAAACAAACAACAAAAAAACACTAGTCTTAGCGAAAATAAGATATTGTGTAGGATGGCGATACTACAGTGGAAAATTGCCTTGGTAAACTCCCCAAAAAGGGTACACAAAATCACTACCAGATGTATATTCACAGGCCCTGACTGTGGTACCTCCACATCACAACCTACAAATAAGATGCAGGTAATAGCAGGCAACTGGAAAAAATTACACAAACTGGAGTAAAGCCATTTGCAGAATAGCTGACTATATAAAAACTGTGATGTGTGAATGTGGTATCAGGAAAGATAATATTGGGCATTGTTTGTGTGGATTATCAAGAGAAACAATAACACTGGAAAGCTGTCTTTAATATGTGTCAGTGTGATATCATTGAGCAGCAGACAAGCTTTTACCATTCTCAACAGAGCCAAATAATGCTGGGACAGGCTAGTCAGTAGACAGGCAAGGTCAGCCACTGGTCGCTTCCCAGGAGTTCATTCTGTTCAGCCTCCAGGCCGGATGAGTGCAAAAGTACCCAGTGTTTGGCTTTTGATAGGTTCTACCCATTGATCTGCAACTGGCTTCCAGCTCTAATGAATAATGAATGCCCATATTGTCATCCCACACAGATCACATTTCACATGGAAACAGACTACACTGGTAATTAGACGGGCCTTCGCTGGCCTGCAGCTTTCTGCGCTGAACTTGCCAGGCACTGCGGTGCGGAGAGAGAGAGACTGCTGAGGTAAAATTTCAAGGGCATTTTACGAGTTTATATTTGTATCTCACATGTTTTTAAATATTTCTTATTTCAGATTTTTTGTTTTTACACGTGAAACTATTTCTATAACAGAAACTGTGATGAGGACAAGACTAACAGAAGTCAGGGCATGAGTCTACTGTGCGGTGTTGGGTCTGGTGGAACAATTATACGTAGGTCGCCATGCTCTACTTGACCTAGAAACTGGAAGAGGAAAGCTGGAAGACTGGTGACTTCAGTGTTGATACAGACTATGAAAACTTGGAAAGCTGTCATCCTGCTGATGAACAAAGTGAAGTGTATAGTGATGGGTGAAGATGATGAGCACGTTGTGTGATTTCATAATCACAGACTAGACCTAAAGAATAGAACCTTTATTCCAAGCCTTTTAGTTCCCAGTGTAGGATAAGGAGTACATTTTACAGCCATACATATGTCACCGGATAAGAGCTAGAAAGTGGCCTCTCTGGCTAATATTAGTGCCCTGAGGAAAAGTAAAGTGAATCTGACACTGAAGTGGTTACGAGACCAACAAGGATTACACCTCTTAACAATGTAAAATAAATTTTCCTTTCAGCAAGGTAGCAATATCTTTGTATAACACACCTAACAGACTGTACAGATTAACTTTATTTTGCACCTCTGCTGCATAACAGAACAACAGACAGGGTAACACACCTAACGCTGTGCTTTATTTTTATTGCATTTTTGAATATTTATGTAAGTACTTTTCTAATTTTTGGATTTTGGTTGGCGAGTTTGAGTCACAAGGCAAAATGCCTCTTGCTGTAATTCCACAGAAAATGAATACTGTTCTGTATTATAACTGTGTGTTTTATCTACCAGATGTGCAGCGTCACACTGAAAGTCAGGGCATCCTTAGACGGGCACCTGTACCACTGCAGCTAGAACGATAACTAGCAGAGCTATTCCTCATGCCATTACTTCTTTATTCGCAGAATCATTTTCTAAACTGGCACATGATTCAGGGGGGAATATAAAAAATATGAAAAGGTATTAAGAGAAAAAGCAACAGTCACTCATCATTTGGGGGCTCTACATGATGCCAAACATTGCACGTCCTGAGTCATCATGAAGAAAAAAATGCTTTAAAGGAAACGGCTACTTCAGAAGATGTTGCACTTGTCTGAGTTTTGCCCAAACCAAAGGTGAAGTGTCCATAAGATGCTCCTCAGAGTGTCTTATTTACTTTAATGCTAGCACAGAAATTAAAATAATGATGCAGCGACTGTGAAATTCCTGAGCGATACCAATACATTCTAAATAAAAATGGTCAGTGCTGTTACTTTGCTGTTGTTGTTATTTACATCCTCTTTTGTGCCATAAAAAGAAAGAAACTATCATTAAAGAATAATAATGGTAATTGGGAGCATTTGATGTCACACAGCAGTTAAAAATCAGCCACTGACATCATGCCATACGTCACCTTATTTGCTGATAGGCAAAACCTGTATCCCTGATCAAAAAATAAATAATTTCAGATTCAATCAGTATTTTACAGACTTAGCTACTTGCTAAATGAATGAGTACGGAAAGAGGGTGTGGCCATAGGTTACTTCTAACAAAGCAAACAAACCAAAGAAAAGGAAAAAATATCTTGGCTTCTAGCTAAAGATAAAGAGTTGTTAAACCACACACACACACACACACACACACACATATATATATATATATATATATATATATCCTTAAGAGTACCATCACAAGAAATATATCCAATTCAAACCATTCATTAAGCGCAATGCCAATTAAAAAGAACATGCAAATGAAAATAATGCACACATATTAATCCTTGCAATCAGGTATAGTGGTTTGCCACATGACTGAACAGTATTTTATCTACAGTATGACTTTACTCTTCAACATTACAAATAGCTCGTCACCCACACTAATGGTCATTGAAAAAATTCTGAGTGGAGGTCTTATCATACAAGCATGAGTTTAAGACTTACTAATGCTTAATTTCCTGCACAAGGTTTTCACCCAGGCATTTAATACATAATCCTATTACCAGGCAATATCATGAGTTTTTGGCTACCCTTAAAACATGGTCTTTTTCCCTGGGCAGTGAGTAGGGGGCAGGGTGTTAGTGGGATAATGTCACTATCAATAAAATTAAGCCCAGGGAAAACAGCCGTCAAGTGGAAGGGTTTAGACCCTTTCTCTTTCGCCAGCTGCTGAAGATTGGCTAAACTCAAGACTGTGCACAGCAGGAACTGAGTCACTTCTTGTGGATGTTTTCAGTATGACTATCTCAGGTCAATAGATTTATGCAAAAGTGAAGTTTTTCCAAAAAATAAATAAATTAAACAGTAATTAATTAAATGTCTATGAAACTGAAAATTTTTAAGGAAAACAACTGCCATTAGTAGCTTACAGTTTAGGAATCCAAACTTATGAATGGAAGCTCACTGGTTAAGCTGGCTTATGCATGGTATATAATAACCCCTAACTACTGTTCAGTGGCCCACAAAAATCCACCGCCATTATACAAAGCATCTCCTGGTTATAACTGTGTCAGATATTATTCATTTTAACAATGAACGAGTGATATAGAGAACAAGATTGATGCCTCAAGGCTTTTTGATTTCTTTCAAACCCAATCCTTGGGATGAGTGAGGGTAAGCAATACCAGAAGCAAATTGATCAAGATAAAGATCTTGATTATGCCCAGGATGAATAATGGATACCAATAATGCAGTTACCACAGTTTTAAGCTCAACATGTGTATGCAATATTGACATCTGTTTTCAGCTTAGAGCAATCTATGCAGTTATTCAGTTAGATTAAGTGGAATTCCCACAAAAAACGTATACACTCCTTGTAACATTTACTAAAATAAACATCAGTGTGCTTTTTAATCAAAATTATTATATTTTTGCTTGCAACATAAACTGAATTTAAATATTATTTCTAAAGGCTGTTCCCCAAAGCTAACTGAATGTCATACAAGATATTGATCTATGCCACTTGTGTAACACAAGGTAGTTAGTGGATCATGTTGTGTGAGTCAGCAAAAAAGTGTTGTCTTACCTGTCCCAGGTAAGTCAGCTGCGATCAGTGTTAACAACACCATTACACCCAGAAACAATACACGCTGGCTATGGGTACGCATGAGCGCCCTGGGCATCACCACCAAACACACAGTGGAGACTAAACCTGCCATGGTATGGTGGATGTGGAGTCAAGGCATGTCATCCAGTTAAGAAGAGAAGATTCATTCCAAATAGACAATCACGGTTTGGGTAACTGTGGGCTGTTTTGTTTACTCTTCTTCACTTTAAGGCCCCTCCTTCCATAACGTGTCTTTGCAGTGAAGAAAGGCTGTTGAAAAGGAGCAACAGTGAGACACTCAAAAACAACCACATTAATTTAACTACTTCAGTATCACTCCATTAAGTTAAGAATCCACTACTAAACTGAAGAACAAATAAGTGGAAACTATTTCAATCGTTTGAAACCTCCATTTTTTAAAGGTTAGATTAAAAGCAAATATTCATGGGTGAATGGAGCAGTACATTTTTACTTTATCTATGCCCCGGGCCTTCCATAAAAACTAAGTATTTGCAGCTCTTGGTAAAATAAATTTGTCGGTGCAGGCTGGTTTTCATGCTCATGGCCAATTAAGTCGTAATAACAGCGCCTATTATTCCATCAGGAAAAAAAAAAAACCGTACTCATATAATGTGGGAAAATATGTAACGAGGTCAAAAAGGCAAAAGAAGATCCAGCACAGCCCTCATCCCTCGGCTGTGTGGCTACGTTTTAGAAGCTCTCACAGCGGATCTTATCATGAAACAGTAGTCTCTTGTCCTACATCCCGTCCCGTTACTTGCAAGCTTAATGGTCATGTGGCTTTTCATTTAGCTAGACAAAGCAGGTTACGTCCCTCGTTTGAGGGTAACAGGAAAATGCTAAATGCTGCCTAGCCAAAATAATTTGATGATATTCCCCAAAGCTTCCGTTCAGTGCACAGATAAAGCGATTTTTCCTCCTCAATTCCCCCCTGCCATTCCTGTAAGCCAGCTCATAGCTGCGCACACAGACTTACCAAGAAAGGGAGCTCCAACTCTATCAGTTCCTTTGTGAGCGTAAGGAGAGGATATCCTTGGATGAAATAAAATGCTGCATGTAGCTTTGTCATTAACGTCCCCGTAGCCACCTGCGTGCGTTTGAAGTTATTTCAGTGTATACGTGCTATGCACGATCTGGTGACTGGCTTTCATCTGACACTCTTTTGGTAACAGTTACCTTCTCTTGTCCTGAGGATTGGGTTAGGCCCGCCCTCTGACAGATCTGATTAGCTTCTAATTTATCGAGACGTGTTCCCATTGGTTCAAGCTCTTTTCTGTCAGGGTGGCCTTTTAAATATTAGGTTGGTCTCGTCATGAGGCGTCTGCGGCTTCCACGGCAACGTTACCTCATGCATTGATGCACTTAATGCAAGGTATATCCACTATATTTTTATTCGCTGTATGGAGTTGATCTTCTTCCGCCGCTGAAGTTAATATATTCTAATATCCTATATGCCGGTCAGTTTACAGTTCAATATAAATTTATAGCCTTATAGACTTCTAAGGCTATGGTGTGAAACAATAATGTGGTTGTTTCTGTTGCTGTTTAATACATTTAACACACAAAACAAGTCAGTGCTCTACATGAATATACAAATAATTAATTAATATAAAAATAAAAAATATTCCACTAGCCAAGATAAGGCCCAGTGGTGCAGCCTGTTAAAGTTGCAAGTAAGTAGAGATGATTAGCATATCTGATCACGTCAGGGCAAGGTTCTCTTAAGTGAACATTATGGTGAACACCGCCACCTGGTGATAGGATGGTATATAGCCAATGTTGGTGATGTTAAAACAATCTCTCCATTATTTTCAGAGAATACCATAGCCTTCATTTTATACTAATATATTTGTATAACAGCTGTAGTTTGTGTGCACATTCAATTCAATTCAATTTATATAGCATCAAATCACAGCAAACAGTCGCCTCAAGGTGCTTTATATTGTAAAGTAAAAACCATACAATAATTACAGAGAAAACTAAGCAATCGAAATGACCCCCTATGAGCAAGGACCTGGCGACAGTGGGAATAAAAAACTCCCAGAAGCAGGTTCATTGAGGGCCAGTCATCTGCTGTGACTGGTTGGGGGTGAGGGAAGGGAGACGGGACAAAAGACATGCTGTGGAAGAGAGCCAGAGATTAATAATAACTAGTGATTAAATGCAGAGTTATAAGAGGTGGATGAAAAAGAAATGCTCAGTGCATCTAGCCCTAACTATAAGCTTGATGAAAAGGTAAATATTAAACATTCAAATATTTGTAAATTTATGATGAGTTTATGCAGTACATTATAACAGCCACAGTATAAAATAGGCTCTGCTTCAACCATTTGTAATTTGCAATAAAAATCTTTTGTTCAAGTTTGCAAAGTGGGTTCCCAATGCTGAATGCCTTCCGTGGCATAAAATGTTTCTCATAGACCTGTGCATGTTCTAAAATTATAATACATAATGGGCCTGCTGTCTAAAGCTTTTAGACATTATTAATTTCATGCAGTGCCATCTGACTGGTCTCAAATTAATTGAGGTTTTAGATGAGATATTATGCTAGGTGCACGCAATAATCCTATATTATGCACACACATATACTCCAAAGCAGACAACAGGAGACCGATGCTGTGACTTAACAGTTTAATGTAAATCCAAGACAAAGTGTGATTACATTTCTACACATATACAATATGCATATGTGAGCATACAAATTCTCATTAATAACTCGATTCACCTCGGAGACCGAAAAAATGATCAAAAGTAACAGTGAATAACAAGCTATAACATAGTTCACCACAACGCGAGCCCCTTCTCACCCTACAGTTAGTAAAGAGGACAATTAAAATAACTATATTCTTCTATTTGACGAAGCTGTTTGTCTGTTAAAATCCTCCTGTAAAATTTACAATGCTATCATTAGTTTTTTCGAAGCCTAATATAAATTCACTCAATTTTTCTACAACGAAAATGATTAAGAGAAGCACACAACATCATAATGGTAACACAAGCGCTTAGTAGCAAGTACTCAACTTGTTAGGAGGTTTAATTAATCCTTTTTCTTATTGTCATTATTATATTTATTTAAACATTCTATAAAGCCAGTAAAATATCCATTCTCATAACATACTTAATATTAGGCTAAGGAACAGGGTATACATATAGAACGCTACATCAACAGATTGAAATAATGAGACATCACACCCCAATAAACAAAAGTAAATAAGAAAAGACAATAAACAAGAGAAGTATACTAGGAAATACTGCAGCACACATTAGCTTTATCGACAAAGAATGAGATTTTACATCATTGAGAAACCATACAGCAATGGACACAAAAGGGGGTCAGGGTTTGATGCACTCTTAGGTCTTTAGAAAATGTTATCAAACTGAATTATCGCTTTCTTTAATGATATTGTGCAAGTAGCTATTTATAACTACTATAACTTCAGCTACACTAATTTAATGTTATTATATTGAGGATCCCAACAAGGGATTCTGACATTTAGATGATCCCAAGATTAAGAAAACAAGAAAATCTATCTTTGAAATTAGTAGCTTTGGTCTACCAGTCCAGATTCCATTTATTAGAAAAATAGAGAAAACAACCCTACCTTTTAAGTTTTTTAAATTAAGACCCCAATATCTTATAACATTACAAACTGGGGTAATCAGCTGGTATAAATCAATCCAAATCCTGGTTTTGTACAAATTAATATGAACCGAATATGGTAAGAAATCACCTTTGTATCAGTTTTGGATCTTGAAGTGAAAAGTTTCAATAACTTGACACCAGTATCAATAATGGCATCAAACCTTGACCACCTTACCCTGAATTCCCCCAAGGAATAGCCAGCAAAAGGAGCAGATCCCCTTAACAAATATATATTGAAAAAAAAAAAAGTACAAAAGGGCTTCAAGAATGCTTGTGTAACTAGATTATGAATTTCCTGGTGACAGAATAGTTCATCAGCACATGATTTATCCACCTAACACCTGTCCTTAAAACTCCTTTGTACTTTGGGAAGCAGCTGTGACTTTGCCAAATGATGTACAAGTGTGTGATTTGATGTTGCGGGTTGCCTGTTCACTTCAAGCCAACTTAGAGGAGTTTGTTCGAAGAAGACTAATGTAGCACTGTGTGTGCCGCGCTCTCAGGAATGTTTCTCAGTGTTTCCAAAGCTCCGGGACGAGGAGTATGCATGAGCAAAAGTGTGGAAGTTTGAATGTATCTCAGGAGAATGCCAGGCTTCATAAAGAGAGAGAACGAGAGAGATGCTGCCTTATGTTTTCTCTAATTTAAATGTCACCTTAAAGCTTTGGAGGTATTATTGGTTATTTGGAAGGCAGTACTTAAGAATAAAGTTGCTTGCTGGGAAGGCTACACTCACCACAGCAACAAAAAACATTTTTATACTCTACTTAAGCACATTTTGGTAATTGTAAGGTCACTCGATCTACATTAATGCTCATATTTCTTATTCCCCCTTTTTTCATATAAAACACAAAACATTGGTTAAGTAAAACAGAATGACAGACAAATGTATCATACACATCAAGTTATTTTCCACAATGTTTCAAATGCAGGGTTTCTCTTAACTGAATGTTTGACGTGAGAAAATAGTGATTATTCAATATCCCCTAATCATGATCCTGGAAACTTTACATTATTAATCTCACGTGGGATTTTGCTGGAGATCAAATGTATAATTATTGCATCATGCATGGCCACAAACAGTGTAGAAATTAAACTAATGGTCACCCACTGAGAAAGATCTAAAGCCATTTCAGATATCACAGGTCACATATTACATTCATTTTGTGCAGGTGACCACGGTTTTAAAGGTATATACTTGGTACATTTTTGATTATTCCATTTTAACAGCCCATTCTACTCAATGGCAAGTTTTTTTGTTTTTTTTAACAAATTAATTTTCTTACAACACTAATAAAGCTACAACATCAACAACAGAAAAAAAAAAGTTGTGTTTTTTTTTTCAAATTGAAGAAAGTTTTGATAATTTTAGATAATTATTGATTTAATCTAAACAGGGGCCAAATATGAGGAATAATAAAAGTAAAACATAAAAAAAAAAAGCTTTCAGACACATCGCAGCTCTTCTAATGGTTAAATGTCCAAAAACAAATAACTGTGCTGTTTGCAAGAAGTATGCCAAATCCTCCCTGTGCATTTGTATGTCATATACACATATACATTTCATGGTGGTGAAACAGCATGTCCTCAAAAGCACTTGTAAAGCATTTAAAGATGAGACCAGAAGTTATTGCCTGTCTGCAATGCTGCGGAGGATTGCTTGTACTGTGCTGTGCTGTACGTGATCGATCTGTAAAAGTCTTTGGTGGGACAAGCAACAAAGTCAGAGTGTGACAACATTAGCCCCATCCTGAAAAGAGTCGGGGGGAGGGGGGGGTCAGGACAGCAGTGTAGCGTGGGTAATGCCAAATTCCCTCAAAACAGTGGAATGTTTCAGTAGTTTGTCTCATAACAGAGGAGCTAAAAGATTTCAATGGAAAATCACTTCCCTTATGTGTGTGTGCTAAGGCCCCAATGACCCAGAGGAAATTAAGTAGATAAAATAATATAACATAAAAAGACAAAATCAGAACAGACACAAATGATGTAACCAGCAACATACTATGTAATCACATCTTTAAGTGCCTGGACCCAAGGCTTGCATGCTGGAGCTGATGGGGAGTGCAGAGTTTTTGAGGAAAGTACCGGGATAAAAGACCACTCTGGGGCCCATCAGGGACCTGCTGGATTTCAAACCTGGGTGTGGCATCCTTGAGCCAAGCATGTATCCATAAGGGCCCCAGTAGATTATCGTCAACTCAACACTTACTATCTTCAGCAGTGTTGCAACACTTTACACAGGTGCAACCACCTCAACAAAATACTAAATATTACTGTACATCAACCCCCAGGTTACAAAATAGAAATGAGCCTGACATATAATAAAAACACACACGCTCTGGTAAAACATCAACAAGAATTATTGCAACAATCTCTAAAAATAAACACATGTACTACAGCCATGTCAAAAAGTTCAAGATAACGTTTAAAAAAAAAAAAAAATCACTTCAAATGCAAGTACTATGGCATACCATGAAGGAGAGGGGCAGGCTTTCACTAAATCACCAGCAGTTCTGATGTGCCCACGTTCAAGAGGACAATGGAGATTAATTTCATTATTAGCTACAAGAAATTGAAATCTATTAAAATCAAGCAGCAAACACACAAAGCAACAGCCCTATTGGTTCTCTAAGTGTTTGGGTATCCCGTCTGGCTGGCATGGCGGTGTCTGTGGTGAACCTGGTTCGAAGACAAATGGACAGCGACGACAAACCATCCACAATGTGCCCTTCCAGGTGTACGCTGTGACGTTTCCCTTCTGTTCTGCTTAACGAGATGCTACCCAAACCTCAATGAATTCACTTCCAATTATCTTCGCTGCAGAAACAAACAACAACAGGAACGACTGAAAACAACTAAAAGGATTTACGTCCGAATTTTATGTGTGCATTCAGGTACGGCAGTGCCCGCCGTGGCTCCACCAACCTCTTGGGCTCAGTGTTTACTATCAACCTGCTCTTTGCCAACTTGCTACCATTTTAGTCTCATTTAAAATAGAGAGTTTCACCCCTGCCCTACACAGTCCCCTCCTAAACTGACCCTACGCTTTCAACCAGCCCCTTAACTCATGCCTCCAACGTACCTCTCTCAACAACCCTCAACACGCTGTCTCTTTGCTGCAGCCAGGCTATCTAAAGCCTTACAGAATCACCCTCATGGCAACAATCACTTTCTGTCAGGCCCTTCGCTCGGACTAGCTTTTAACCTTAAAAATTTTTTTACCTCTGCTGAGTCTCAAACATTATACTGTAACTCATTCCTTGTACATGAAAACTGAGCTAATATTGTTGCCCTCTGATCACGACACACAATTCCCTTGTGTGATTAAAAGGAAACAAACATAATCCTAACTAAAGCCACATTTCGGGTGCCACTGTGATAGAGGTTTACAGCTACAGCTATACTGTACATTTTCACATTTACATTAATATCCAAAGCAAATGTAGCAAGAATTTATCTACGACTTTGGTAAGTACCCCAGGCATGTTATCTCATGCACGCATAATATAAAAGCTCAGCATGATAAAAGCTCTGACATTAATCTTCGTCATCTATGGTATGCTGTCATTAAGGACAAGAAACAGCAAGGGCTGAGCCTACACCTGGAAGAGAGCTACAACTGCCCCGATTAGGATGTCAAACCAGGGAAATGTGTGTCTCTAAGTATCGCTATAGTCTCTTGCGGCTTTCAGGATCCAAGCCAAGTAAACTGTGTCATTATATCTGTAAGGCACTACGAGGAAACAATGGTCAAAACCTAAAGACTGAAGAGGGTTTTGAGGAGGTGGACTACACACGCATGGCTGACAGTAGCACACACAGACAATCACGTTGCACATGCCTATGTTATTATAACCACTTTGTGCAATCACATTGAGAAAAAAAAAAAAGAGGAACAAATAAATCTATTGGTATCCAGGGAAAAAACTTCTTTTAAAAAACAAACAACAAACAAACAAAAAAAAAAACAGGTGCAGACTGCTACATTCTAAGAACGGGGCCCAGCTAAGACACCTAGCTAAAACTGAAGTATCATCATAAAGGTGAAACGGAAAGGAAAAATATCTATAAATACACTAAAAAGTTTGTTGTCTTCTCTTGGTTATATTTCCAGAAGCCTCCTCTGCTGGAGGAGGTGGCGTAGGAGGAATTGCCTTTCTATTCTCCCCCCACACCATGAATGATTTGGAAATACTGAGACAGTTCAAGGCCATCAATATTTTTTTTTCTTTGAAGAGCAGCAGGTTTCCGTATTCCACCTCTTCCCAGATTTCTCTGGATTTCTCCAGTCAGTAACTCCTGTTCGACAGTCACTTCCCAAATGTTAGAGGGGAAATAAAAAGGAAAAACAAACAAACAAACAAACCAGAAAACATCCTCTGTCCCAAAAGGCCTGCTCCATACTTCCCTGTAAAACTAACGAGACATTATTTTTCTTATTAAAGTAAAGCGAAGAATAGGCAAATAAAAGCAAAAACTGGCCCTTTTAAGAGAAAAAAATGAAAAAGAAAAATTCTTGAACTGTACCCCTCTGAAATTTAAATCTAAACTTTTCCTTCTAGCAAGGCTGTGAATCTTATTTTTTTCTTTTGCTCTCTGTCGTAATATCTTCAAGTTACACATGACAGTTTCAGGAGGATTGCAAGTTCCTCTGTCTCTGCTTATGTCTGAGGTCGAGGAGAAGATGTTTAGGATGCTGACGGGGCTCAGGGTGGGCTGGGGCTGAGGAAAGGAGCAGCAGCGCTGGGTCAGGCTCTCCAGTGTCAGTCAGTGTCTTCTCTAGAGGTAAGGGTACTGGTTCACCTTGGTGGGGCTCAGCGGGTATCCAGTGTAGACAGTGGAGGCGGGTGAGGCGCTGATGTAGGCCTGGTGGGCGAACTGGGCCTGGTATTGGCTGTGGTGCAGGGTGGGCGAGGGCAGCACACGGTGCCCCATGCTAACTGGAACCTGGTGGACGATGCTTGGGGGGTAGCTTCCGTGCTGGACTGCATGGCGTGCTGAGCTCTGTGACGCCACCAGGTGAGCCACGGTGCTGGTAGAGCCCAGAGCAGCAGGGGCTGTGTAGGTGTAGAGATGGGGCTGACTAGGGAGGTGTGTGGCAGCCAGATGTGGGTGAACGTTGCCTGTGTGAGAGGGGCTATTGTGATGGAAGGAGTATGGGGCTTGAGCAGCAATGTTAGGGGTGATGTAGGCCTGCTGGCGCCGGTGTACTCCATTACGTTCGGCTATCATGTGCTGCTGGGCCTGAATGAGGATATGATAGAGGTTTAGTGGTGTCAGTAGTTGATTTTATTACTTTTCGCAAGCCAAACTAGACTGCCTTCAAGTTATACCAAGCTAAGCTAATCAGAAAGAAGTGATAGCTATACATCCTATAAAAGGTGCAAGTGACATTAATCTTATTTAACTCTTAGTAAGAAGATACATCTATTAAGTTCCCAAATAGCTGAACCCTCTCATCATACCTGGCTGAGATTGAGAGGCTGCTGCTGGAGGGGGTGTGGCCCTGAGCGCTGCTGCCGGTAGGACCCACCTCCAGTTATGCCCCCTACTATGTGATTATTGCCAGGTGCCACGCCATTGGAGGATTTGAACTTGTAAGCTGAATTTTGATGGTTCATTGCATCTGCACAGGAAAGGATACAGATTTGCTGAATAGAAAAGCAGTAGCTCTAAGCACATAATATATATTAACTAATGCTAGAGGCTGTATTTTTGAAAGAAACCTGTCATTTACCTGGCATCAGGCGCTCACACTCATTCAGGACTTCACTGTTCTGGGTTTTGAGAGGGGGAATGATGATGGTACGGGGGTTTCCATTGTTGTAGTTGTCCAAGATGGTGGTCTTTGTGTCATAGCTGTTGTTGTTGGGGGGTCTTGACTCAACAGTATAAGGACTGTTGTTGCTGGAGCAATAGGACTCTGGTGAATCATGGACCGTCACACAACTGATGACATTTTTTCTCTGCTTAGAAGATGAGCTGGAGAAAAAAGAGGGGAAGCAGTTACTGGTAATGCTATTAACTATTACTACAATCTAATGTTAATTGGTCTTGTATGCAAATAAAACTCTAAATCTAAGTGCATTTCTCAAATCAAAAAGTACATTTAAATTGGTTTGCAAGGTAGATTCTTCTGACTTCTTCAGTTCCTTAGTTTTACTGTATAGCATATCACATTATTAAGGTGTCAAATGCATCACAAACCATCACAAAAGATACCCAAGAGATTAGCACTGGTTGACATGATAGAAAGTTGGCTTCTTAACTTTGCTAGAAATGCCAGGAAACACGTCTCCATCCAGCTAACTCAAAGCAGATGCATTCCATGTTTTTGAAGACTCTTTGTTGTCTTTATCTTGGCTGATCTAAGACTACAGCTCTTTGTGATGTGTTTATTAGGGAAATTTATATTGCAACAAGCCCACAAATTTCTTCCATCAGTAAGGATTACACAGTAACATGACAAATTCTACCCTGTAAGTGCACTAAACAGCGCAGACCTATTGTTTTGTTTGTGGTCATCTTCCTCATCTGTGTCGCTGCTGATGGTGATGATGCTGACTGCAGGGCTGGGTGTGTCAGGGATGATGATCGTCTGTCTGGGGACGTTGTGCTGGTGCTGATGGTCTCGAGTGGTGCTGGAAGCCTGCTCTGTTTCACTAGCCCCCCACCCACCACCCCCACACCCTTGCGTGGGCGGACAGGTGGAGGTTGAGCCGTTCTGTAGCACAGCGCAACGTGGGGGCGTATTCTCCTTCACCCGCTTTGAGCGCTGCGGAGACAGCACCACTTGAGAGGATGACACCTCATTGGCTGACATATTCCTTAATGAAAGACAGAGATGAGTGTGTGAGTGGTTACAGAGGGCAACATACACAAATGCTGCACCTCAAAATTAAAAGAGACGTGACCTTTCATAACAATCTTTAGTTGCCAGTATGATTTATAGAGATCTAAGGTGACCTGAGAGTTTAGATACCTGCCAGACATCTGGTGCTGTTTGTTCTTTTTGGAAGAGGAGTTGTTATTGGTTGTGGGCTGCCTCATAACATGTGCCACTCCCACATTGAGTGTCTGGTTGGATGGGAGAGTGACGTGGCCAGCCAACAAGGCTGGCTGCTGCATGATGGGATTATAATGGCTGCCATGAGGGTGTGAATTCCTGTAATATAATACAATTTTATGTTACCACAATTTTAAAGCAATAAGAAATCTTCAGTTAAGATAAACGAGCAATGTATGAAATACTGAAAAACAAAAGTGATACATCAGTCAGCCAAATCTGACATTGGTAGGTAATAAGAAAGACTGGATAAGCACTTCCCACTGAAGCCAGCGGGTGGCAGCAGCAAACTTTTCTAAAGAAGCCGAAATGAGGAGCGGGGATAACTGTGTGTGTGAGAGAGAGAGAGCAAGGAGGGAGGGCAGAGGAGCTGACACCAGCAGCTGTGGAGCGATAGCTCTGCAGAGGAAGTGCGACACTTTCCCAATCGTCTCTCTGAGGACAACAGAGCTGCCACTGGACAGGAAGGGAGGGCGAGACAGGGAGGGGGGTTGTCTTGTCACAGATGGACAGCTTAGAATGAATCTGAGCATACATGGCTGCAGCAGCCCTCCACACAGACACATTATATACCTGCATCCCCCTTATCTCCCTCAGGTTGCCTTCTTCCATCTATCCATCTATTTATCAAGTCATCACAGTGACAGGCTATACTCGATATGATGTCTCTACGTGTACACATACGCCATCTCCCTGAGGTAAATCTGCTCTTAGAAAACTGAAGATAAAGGACACATTGTCACACAAGTACAGGCTCCTTTATGAATTAGTCTCATCCCATACCATATTTTCATAGCATATTTAGACTGATTTAAGCCATAAATGATTTCTGGTTCTTGATGTCAATATATCTAAATTGAGCTACAGACAATGGTAATGACTGATTTGATTTTAAAGTGTTCTAAGTCAGCCTATTATATATTTTAATTCAACAGAATACTTGAGAGAAGCGTGGGTTCATAAGGTGTTGGCCACAATATTCACTGCCCTGCAAAATCAAAGCAATAGAAGTAAAAGCAAGAATAAAAAAAATAAGTCATTGCTCTTTACCTCCAGTTAGCAAGGGTCTGCGTGCTGCTCATGGAGTCAGGGATGACAGTGGCGTGTTGGACTGAGGTGTGGGTGAGCTGCTGCCAGGCTGGAGGCAGCAGGATCTGCTGGGTGCCGCTCGGCCAAGCCTGCTGAAAAAGGAGAAAAAAAGGAGTTGGAGGGTAAATAAAGATTTAAAGGTCAGAAAAAGGAGACAAAGAAAAACAGTCAGCTGCCACGTGTCACAGGACTGCAAGGTTACCCGAGATGATGTTTTTTATGTCATCTTTTTGTTCACATCGCATCCATTTAAATGTTTGTTCACACAACATTTTAAATGCATGAACAAAGAAGAGTCATTGAACTTGGCTGAGTAGTTTGAGGGTGTTGGGATAAATGACAGTATCTTCTCAAAAGTGCGTAACAGATGGTTTAAACTAGCTACTAGGCATATTTAATATGAACTCCACTAGCCTCAAGGAGACATCCATCGACAAAAGAAATAAGACCAGGATGTACAGCAGCTCCTTTGTTTTTGTGCCTGTGCATGTGCAAGTGTGCATGTGTGCTTATGTCTGCATGGCGTTAGTGTGATTCTGTCTTTGACTTGAGTAAAATCAACCTATGTTCTAATTAAAGTCTTAGAATCTATTCAAGCTGCTCTGAAAGAGACTACTTTGCATTTCTCATGCAGAACAAGAGGACTATCAGGCAAGATATGCTCCAAGATGAGTATGTGTGCCTGCATGCCTGAACACGTTTGTGTGTTACTGTGTGTGTAACCCTAATAGTTTAATGCAGTTCTATTGATTAGCACTTTAATGTCAGGGCTAATGAATTGTTCCTTTAATACCATTTGCACATCTATTTACAACGGCATCAGTATGTGCTGCAGCACACACGCATTTAAATAGGGAAAGACAGAGAACAGAGGAAGAAAGCGAGAGGCACAATTCAAAATGCAAAGCAGCTAATCTGTGCATATGGCAACTGTATTTTTACCTTTATCTTTTAACTCTATTTTACCCTTTATTTTCTAATCAACACTTCCTTTGATCTGTCTGTTCCTGTCATGTTCTAACACAAAATAGCTGCTCTGTTCTAAAGTGTGGTTGCAGTTGAATTGTTTTCGTCTGAGGCAGGTTGTAAAGACCAGTGCTGTAGGGGGGCATCTGCAGGCTAGCCGAGCTGCCTTGTCTGTGTACTGATGACTGACATCTCTAATGGAACATTCTGAAGCTGGAGATGGTCTTTACATCTAAGACCACATCCAAGCTCTTTTATCAACATGCCATTAAGAGGCTCTAATACATCCATCCATCTCCTGCTCCTCCTCCTTACTCTATCTCCATTCCTGGCACTCTACATCCCTCTCTCACTAGGTGTCTGTGTTGTGCAACCAGCCTGTCTGCCCTGAAATGGTAACCCAGTTAAGAGACCATTTTCTTTCAACTCAAGGCCTACATCACTATCAGTGGCCCAAACGCCTCCCACCTCGACCTACACTCCCTGGGTGAAAACCCTTTGTCACCTCGGGGCTTTCAAAGCCCCAGCCCTTACTCCCCAATTGTTTCCACATTTTCTGCATTCCTGCTCCAGATAAAGGACCCGGTGGTTTTCCGGCCTCCCTGCTTGGAGCCTCCTTCACTCTGCTCTCTCTTTCTGCACACATAGGTGCATGGGGGCTACACTTGCAAGGGTACAAGGTAGACAAAGGGTGCGTGGATGACGGTAAAAAGTAGGTGGATAAAGTCATGGGTAGGGGGACAACGCAAGCAAGATGGAAACAACGACTCAGGGAGACCGCCCACAGTAAAGGAATAAACACAGAGAAAAACACACACCATACACCCAGTTATTAGGTGTGCTGTTTGCTGGCCTATATAAAACATCTGCTTTTGTTAACTATTGCCTGTCTTTGTTTAACATGTGTGCAGACAGAGGGTACAATGAACACCTGCAGAGCATGGCTGCAATGTGCAATCCACACGTGATACATGGAACTCACATTCACTCACATAAATTTTTTATGCCATTGTTATAATTTATCATATCCATGATATCGATTCTTACAATGCTCTGAGTCCTCTGGTTACGCAGAGCCTGATCCGAGCTTACCCTGACCTCCGAGGATCCTCTGAGGCCTGTAATTTGGAGCGCCTGACTTGGAAGCAGCCGTGGAGCTAATCACCATTTGGTATCTGACAGATTAACCCACCATAGAAAACACAGACATGTGCACACACATACACACAGCGTTGCTGCTTGCTTTCCTGCCTACTGCATGATTAACTGGAGATAAGGGAGTGCTTCAAACTCCCTGGATTCTCAGGGATATTTAAAGCCTGCATGGAAATTTCCATAGGGAAAGAGGTGGCGTGGCAATGGAAGTGGTCTACAGTCTGTGTGTGTGTGTGTGTGTGTGTGTGTCTGTGCACAGTTATTCTGTTACTTGCAACAACTACATATTAGCAGCTAAAGCTCTAGCCCCACAGTGGAGGCTCCAGTAAAGGCCTTCTCTGTGTGAAAACCTCCTGCCTTTGAGTGCAACAGACCATGGCAGCCTCAGCCTCCAGGAGAGCAGGGGCAGATGAAGAGAGGAGAGATCGAAGAGAGGAAGCAAGAGAGAGATAGAGAGAGAGAGAGCGAGAGAGAGAGAGAGAGAGAGCAATGCACAGGAAAGCTTGCTTGAATGCACTCAGGAAAAACAGCTGCCAGCAGGGGCAGGGTCAAGAACATCAAGTGATTTCCATCCTCCATCGATAGATACTATTCTTAGTGAAGGCTTATTAAAAAAGAAATGCAGAGGGCTTTGTTTGAATGTGAACAGTTCAAAGTTCATAAATGTTCCTGACAGGCACTCTCACTGTTAGGATTCAAACTGTTAGTTCATTTTCTGTGATACTTGAATATTCCTACCTGTGTAAGGAGACCAGGTTGAATCTGCAGAGGCTGGGCACCAGGGGCCTGCGTCACTATGGGAACAGCATTCTCCATCCGCACGGAGTAACTGGTGTGCTTGGAAGGGGATGCCTGCAGCCCTGTGAATAAATAAAGCATATCCATGCAGGATGTCAACAAATAAGAAAAGCAGCACCCCGCCAAATCTGTCACCTATAAACAATGTTGCTACAGTATTTGTAAAATAAATTGAAAAAGCTCAAATGTCACATATATGCAAGATGGTTCAGAGTGTGTCTGACTTACAGACATATGTCCATTCATTTGATGTAACAACCACACTCAGAAAACAAACAAACAAATGCAGCAGTCATGGAAAAAAGAATAACAATAGCCATATTAAATTTACTCAAATGATTAATTGCCTCAAGTCATCAATGAATCACAGTTTGTATGCTGTGACTGACACGGCCTGTTGGGTGCTGCAAAACAAAAAGACAAACAACAAGCAAAACGGGACTGTTTGTGCAGAGACAGATTTAAAACTGTCACAGTATGCATGGCAGCAGATACATGCTGCTTAACTGTGTTTCATCCTCATACCACCTGCTTTAATGCAGGTGTGCACGGCTATACAGATGACCAAAAATCTATAAATTTATGCTAACACACACTGACTGGTAAGACCTCCTTACCTTGGAATCCAGGTGGGCAGACTATGAGCGCCTGCTGGAAGGGGTCAGGCCGGGCAGCACAGAGCTGAGGAGCCCCAGGCTGCAGAGGCATGCTCCTTTGGGCCACGGCTGCCATGGAGGCAGCGGAGGGCTGGTAGAGTGTAGATTGGTAGTTTAGTATGGAGACATCAGGACTTGAAAAGGAAAGGGTGGCATTGTTGGTGGAGGAAGGAGCCAGGTTGGTGGCCTAAAGGAATGATGGGACCAAAATAAAAATCATGAAAGTGGAGGTGCTAATGGGAATGACAGGGAAGAAAAGAGGAGATCCAAGGATGGAAAGGCTAAATAGCACAACAATGACAAAATGAAAGATATCAGTATTCTAACAAAATAACACAGACATTAAAATGCAAACAACTACCAGTTCAAAAGAAGACAGATAGTGAGCCGCAGATGAAAGAATAAGAAAATTGGGTGTATGATTTAAACATGCCTTAAAATATGCAGTCTGTTGATTTGATTAATTAGAAGGAAAGAAAGAATGTGAGCAGAGATGCAATCAATTCTAAGAATAATCAACCATCAATGAACAAAATGCCACCAGAGCAAATTTAGACTGATCATTTACAGCGTTTCCTGGCATACGGACCTTGACTAGAATAATGCACCGCTGGACAGGAAATCCATTCTGACAATATACTTAATTTATTGATGCTTCGCATATCTCAGTTTGCCATAAATACAAACCACACAGCAGCATAAACATCTCTCTTATTATCAAGTTGCTTAAATGGTGAATGTTTAAGTTATGAGTTATTATAAGCCAGTTTAAATGTAAATGTTACAGACTAATAATAGGCCAATATAATACGCTGCAGCCATATTTGACATTTCATATCACAGCTTCACTATCTAGCCTCCAAATCAATTATGCATGACAGAAGCAATATTTAACAGCCAACAGTCATTGTATAATTATGCAAGCTTAGGTAACTCCAGCATGTCTTGACCATTAATAAGGCATGTGGATTACTGAGACTGCCTGGGAACATCCTAGATACAAACAAATGCTTTTAAGAGACACCGTTTGCTCAGCTTGTAAGCAGTATATGCACCACAAGACACAGTCTAATTTTAGTCCTTTCATTAGTTGTACATTGGGATGGAGGGAAACACGAAGACAGTGCTTTCATTTTTCATTTGCTCTCTTTAGCATCTTTGATGAACACCAGGGGAGAGAACATAATCAATATGCCACTATGGCATTCATCATAAACAAGCAAAATACAGGCCAGATGCATTCCGGTCTTGCAACTGAATCGAGCTGAATAAATCACTAACTTAACTCTGTCTATACGCCCTCAGAGCCAGGCGCAGAAAAGACAAGCTGAGGGAATGTTAATCCATTTAAATCACAGCAAGATTGGGTTTTTGTCGCATTCTACTCAGTGTGAGCTGGCTCGATATAGTTGGTGATAAAGAACTCTGTTTACTAAAGAGAGGGGTAGGGAGAGAGAGCAAGAGTTGTAACTAAGCACAATCTGGAAAACCTTGCAACCAGACGCCTGGTGATTCCGGCAGATGCCAGAAGTCAGCAGTTTCGATTCACAGACCATACGTGAACGAAGCGGTAAAGCACCACAGGCTCAACCCGGGGAAATGGAAGGAAAGAAGAAAAGACAGAGGAGGACAGCAGTGAGAGGGGGAAAGAGAGAGGAAGCCTGGTAAAGGGATTCTTAAGGCCTGAAAGCCCCAGAATGCAAGGCAAGCAGGAAGTGTGGCTTGTCATGTGTGTAATCAGCACTTTGTGACAATCCCATAGGACCTGGGGCACAGACAAAATGCAGGCAAACAGATATACATGCACAAAGGCAGTGAGCATGGATATGTGCAGAAAAACAGGAAGAATGGACAGAAAAAATAGAACACAGGCACAAACAGCTGCTCATGGGCTACTAAGCTGTCAACACTCAGTTAAACAGAACTGTTTGATAGTGACTGTTTGATATGTTCATATTTTTGGCTCTGCATTAATTATTCATTTGGGCACTTATACAGTATAGATGTTATTCTACATGCTCCATTCTATATTCTACACTTTTATTCTGAAGTTTTTTTTTTTTCCTTTTTCCTTAATTCGATACCACTATCAGAATTTTATTGGAACCTATCAGAGAAATACCATAAACTGCAGCTTAATTCATTTACCTACCTACATCTCCTACATAGAAGTTCAGTAACAGTTTTCTTATTCTTATCTCTCTCAGAATAGTGATGAATGAGGAGGGCGTGTGTTTTTGGTTTTTTTTGCTCACTCTTACCTGGCTATGCACAGTGTTCAGCTGGTTGTTGAAGGTCATAGTGAGGTTGGTGGAGGTGCTGGGGGCCACATGGGTGATAAAGGGTGTCTTGCTCTGGTTGACTGTGTCGTACATGTTGACACGACGCTTACAGATCTCCATATTTTGGAAGCACGACTTCACGCTGAACGGACAGAGAGAGTGAGGGAGACAGACAAGGCATGAGCACTGTGTCTGATGACAGTGGCAGATGTTGCTTCACTGTTCAAAATGATAATTATATAAACAACAACAGCAGGGCTTGTTGAGATCGTACTGTGTGCTGTGTGGGAAATCGAGGAGATGAGACATAGTGACAAAAGGGTGGTTGAGTGTTTCGACTGGGGTGATCCTCTTGTCTGCATCGATGGTCAGCATCTTGGTTAACAAGTCGATGAACTCCCTCCTGTCAGCCTTCTCTGCCAGCATGTCGCTCCCCTCCAGATCTGACGTCATGTTCACCTGAAGGCACAAAACAAACATACAAGCCATTTAGCATTTCAAACACCCCTTCATTTAGTGTTCAAGGTTCTACTGTTTGTGCAGAAGACAAAAAAAAATCTCTCCCACAGCTTACTCCCATTGGGGGACCTATTAATACTCACAAGGCCTCCTATGTTAGGGTGTCACAAAGTCTAGTGATAACCTTGCACCTTAGTGGCATTATAAACATTTGTACTGGTATTCATAGTAGCACTTAAAATACTTCCAGGCTGGCGCCTCCACAGAGATTTTTATCTATTCCTGAGATGTGAAAACAAACAAAAAAACATGAACCAAATAAACACTGACATTGGCTAACCAGTAAAAAGTCCTTTCACACAGGACACCATTTTGTGAGTACTGTAGATCTGAAAAAGCTGACGTGGAACAACTTAACCTAAATAGGTTCTGAGAAGCTGCCTTGGAACGTCATGTTGCTTCATCTGTAATAAACATTGCGGCTTAGGTTGTGGATAAATACAGGGCAAAGCAGCAGATTTCTGCTTTAATGAAAAGCTACATGGTTAGCAGAATTAGATTTTTTTTTTTTTTTAAGCAGTGAACTAGTTCTGATGTTTAGGTCTACTTTTGGGTTGTCATGTAGGGTGAGGAATAGAGGAAGTGGGACAAGGTCATGATATATAGCAAGTCTGATCTCAAGCAATGAAGCAGAGTTTCAGGCAGCACGAGGACAAAGAAAGGGGCAGCAGCAAGTGACAGGCAAGTCCTGTTTATTGTGGCTGCCCATGCACTGTTTTTCATAAAGATGCAATGTTTATCTTTAGGCCTGCTCCAAGGCCTATCAGATGTGCTGCCAGTCAACACTGCTAATCTGATTCAATTCTCTTTCTCTATGCAGGTTATTCAGGTTCTGTAACCATCCCTCTCTGCTTGCCATCTCCACTGGCTGTGATAAAGGAGTAATCTGCAGAATGAGGGAAGAAATAATCACACTGTCCTCTGCTCGTGGAAGAGATGACTTTGGGGAAATGTACACAGTTTGGTGGCACAATAATCAGACTGGATAAGAAGACGCATGAAGAGAAGAATTTTTCCATCATCCAATGAATTAAGATATGTGAATTTATTAGATAGAAAAGATACTGGTATAATTTATTTACTTTCAATAACAATGAAAATGGTCACAAAAAACATACAACATAAAAAAGATGGGGGTTCAACTAACATGGCCAGCGTTGCATGTCGATGGCTGTTAATTGAACCACATCTGTGCAGTTAGAAGCACTGACATGACTCTCTGGAGTGCGCGCAGGGATGGCAGATGTCAAGGACCGCCTCAGGAAATGTGGAGCGAGGCATCCTATTGGATGCAGGCCTTCATCTACACAGCCATAATGTGTAGTTTCATTTTTAAGTAGTGGGATGAGTAGTTGAGGATATAACATAGGAAAGATTTGATGAAGACAATCTTGCTCATCTTGCTGTGACTTGACTTCAACCAATAGAGACGCTGAAGGACTGCAGATCAAAATGAATCTATTTTCAAGTACTTTTGGCCTTCCTTCCATCTACATCAGCCCCCTAGTGGGGTCCTGCATCTGCTGTAAGTTGGTGTCTGATTTACTCAAATTAGATATACTTGTGACTAAAGCCTCCACACATTTCCCACGACTGAAAGGAGGTTCATTATCTCTTTCTGGCACCCAGCCTCTGTGTCTTGCAAGGCCTTCAGCTATATCATCCATTATACACGACGAGGCAGATGTCCACAATGCTGAGTTGTTTATATGGTCAGGATAGTGAGATGGGGCAAAATAGATAGTTTTCTCCCACATTAAGCCGATGCAGCTCTGCTGTATCTGTGTTTATGTAGTAAAGGAAGACAGGACACAGAGCTTGAAGCACAGAAGACAGAGATGACCCAGGGGATATCATACCAGTGCAGGTTGGTTTCATTAAACTCCGTGCTGCATGTGTGTTTGTGTGTATGTGGTAACTGTAAACTCACAAGCCCAGGAAGCGATACTATCATGTCCCAGCCTACAGCATGTTATTCCAGACAGGCCTGACAGCGGCCCTGGGCACTACTGGACAACCATAATTGTCTCCATCAGTTAAGTAGATACATGTGTTGCGTATCCACATGGACAGTTTCCAAAGGGCTGCTGGTTGGAAATGACCATATTCCAACAGGACAAAAAAAAAAATCCCTTGTATCTCACGGCTTGTCATTATCAGGGATATAATCAAGGCGCATGATGACGACGGAGTACTGTAAGAAATTTGAAAGGCCCTGGGAAAATCACTGTAATTTTTATCACCACTGCCAAATCTGCCAGCAGAACCAGTATTTAGCCAAGTGAGGGTGAACACAACAACACTCGCTATCAGTCACTGTCAGGCACGTCCTATCAAAATGTCGTGGCTACATGTGAACTTTCCCACCATGCAGAGATGAATTCATTCTCAGTTACACAGGAAAGTGGCATTACTTGGCTGTGTTAAGCAGCAGTGCTTTTCTTTATAGAAATCATATGTAGTATAATGACTTCCCGAAGTTATGCAATCTCCTAAATAAACAAATTCCTACAGGTGACATGCAGAGCTGCATGGAAAGACAAGATTCATGCAGAAATAACATGGTGTAGGTCCCACTAAGCCAGCCCAGAAAACTAGTGGGAACTCCTGGAATATGCATGTGTATGTGTGGAAACCACTTAGTTAGAAGAAGGGGGGG
>JASGAU010398567.1:0-11250 GCA_030220045.1 Australoheros facetus
TAAATAACTAAATAAAAAGATAAATAAATAAAAATACAAACATTAACAAGAATAGCCTATAGAAAACTTATAGAGCTGTTCTTGTAAAAGCAAATATGTTCGGATCATCATTCCGATTGTGAAAAATGCCAGACATGACAACCTTAAAAAAAATAAAAAAATAAAAAAAGGAGCAGGTATTTACACACCAGGTGGCAGTCTGACTCTCACACAGTGAAGGCTTGCACTCGAATACTGGGGCCGACAGCATGCTCACTGTGGACCTGAGTGTGTTCTGATAACAAAGTCGACTTTGATTGGACAAATTACAGCTCGCTAGTTAACCATCGTAAAATGGAATAAGAACGGGATGTCACATGAGTGTGAAGCCAGATGAGTGAAGACTTTTGGCAATATGCTGTAACATAAACGAGGAGCAGGGCTCTAATTACTGTAGCACATGAAAATACACTGAATCACAGCTTGTGTGGTGTTTAAGGAGGCTTCATGAGGCAGCACTGACTTACTATGCTCCCTGTTTGTGTGCGTGCAGATGACGGAGCAGAGGAAGAGGAGGCAGAGGATGGGCTTTGTCGACGTCCAGGGCGGAGGAAGCGCTGCGATGCCTCCCAGCGCCGCAGGAGGAAACCATCAGATCTACAAAACATAAAGACAGACTCTGATCAACACACAGAAAGACTGAATGTTCACTACAAGTTCCACATCTGTAAACCATGCAGCTGCACTGATGGACGCTAAGAGAAACACTAGAATGGAGCTGCAGCACATGCAGCTTTCACACAGCTTGGACTTCCTTTGATATGCAGCAATATAGACTTTTTGTTCATAAAAAGCAACTTTTTGTCTTGAAATGTGTTGAAATGAAACATCCAACACACTCCGATCACTTTCTGAAGCAGCAGATGTTATTGACATTTTGCTGGTTGATCATTCGCTCAGATTAGCGGCTCTTATTCATCCAGGCTAAGACCACACCACAAATTTAGCCCTAAATTTCCCCGCAGCGGGGCTCTGAAGGATTCTGGTCTCAGTCTCGTTTTCTTCACTGCTTAGATTTAAAAGAAACTCTTTAAACTCTTTATTTTTTTCCTTACAGCGGCATCAGGTTGGGGATTCTTTCTAAATTTACATTTAATTTACTTTATAAAGCTTACTGATGGAAACATCACATAACTGAGGTTTATGGCTTCAACTGAAAAATGCATTTTTGAAAACAAAACCCTGCCCACCAATTTATCTCCATGGAAACATTAGGGGTGGTTATAATTTTTGAAGACATTTATGTTTATGTGAATATTTCTTGTATGAAAATATGCTGTTCCTTGTTTTTAACCAATGTTTGGTAGAATGTGATGCACTGCTACTACCTGAAAGTGGCTGTAATGTACTAAAATGTTTGCCAGTAATCACTGAACAACAGAAATAGAAGAAAGTGTCGGTAACTGACCGACCAGTAAAATGTGAGATCAGCTGCTACTGCGCAAACGAGCCAAAGACGACTGCAGTTCTTGAGCTGCATTTGGTCAAATGAATAACAAGTAAAGCCAGCATGTCACACGTCTACCACAGCTATGCAAGTCATTGAGATCAGTTTGGGAGGGTGATGGTCTTTTGGAATATTCAAACAGTATTTTTGCTTGAAATGGCCATCCCAAGAAAACCCCTTGTTGCTGCGCTTCCAGCCCAAAACAGCGATTTCACTCTGACTTCTGGAGACACCACGGCCGATTAATCGCTGCTGTTATGCTTCTTTAAAGTCTTCCCGAGGGGCACGCGGATACTTGGTAAAGTCCCTGCAGACAACAAAAACCCGGCAGGCATGTGGACACCTGCTCAGACCGTCCCACTCAACGTCTGATAAAAAAAAAATTACCTCGTTCACAGATGCAGAAACTATAACACCCACATTAATGTCCACGTGAGGTACTTGGTTTGATGAAATGTATTAATTTCCAAACGGAAGTACTTAGAAATGTCTAATTTCATCATTTAGCGTCTAAGTTACTAATATTTCATGCTCAGCTTTCATTAATGAGCTGCTTGTTTCACCTGGAAAAAACTGTAAATACCGACATCCACGCAGTAGGGGGTGCTATAGGAAGTGGTCCAAGCATTTTGTTTCTAACATGCAGTCAGAAAGAAATGAGAGCATCGTTATGCAGCTAAAGAAAAGTCTTTTTTTTTTAATCTATCTGAAAGTTTATAGTTGGAGCTCCTTTTTAATTATTACTTAGATTAAATGTTTGTTGGCTTTAAAAATAAAGAGGAGGAGCTTAAGGAATCTAAACTTCCTGTTTTGGATGTGCTCAAATTCTTGTTTATAAAAAATAACAGATGTCAACTCACTTTAATAACTAAGAAAATGTAAACGAATGTGCAGCTTCTGTTTGCTGATTTCTTTTGTGCTTTTGTTTGTGAAGCTGAACCCACGTGTGCGTTTTTATTGTAAATCTGGGAAACTTGTAGTTCTTAATGCTTTTATGGTTTCTCTATGATAATGTTTAAGTAGGCAGAGGATGTGGTTTGTAACACTGTAACAGCTCGGTGCAGACACTGGACGGTGGGTTTATGAGCCGTTGAGCACAGACAAAAGAAGTATGAACTATGGAGAAGAAAACGCACGTTTTCTCACTTTTGGTTTAAGTAAACTTTATTTAAATCATACACAGATGTTAAAGTTATGTGGTTTTAGTTTAAGTTTTGGGTTTACTCAGATCGTAAAAAATAAATAATTTACTCCAGCTGGTATTTTAATATTGATTTTGGGGTTTGGGATAGAAAACTGCAAATAATTGCAGATAAAACAAATAACAGAACTGAATATGCTCAAAACTCCGAAGATCCAGACAAACATTAAGGAAAAAAATTACATGTATTTTGGCCCACCAGAATCATCATGGAAATTCTGCACGTTAACGTTTTGAGAATAATTTTTTTTTCTTATTTAATTAAATGTAAACTGTTAAAGATATGATTGAGTCTTTTTTTCATTCACGTACAAACAAACTTGTCACAGTCACACACACAGCAACTCTGACGAGTCACTGAGGGGGAAATGAGTGACAGATTAACCTTATAGTCCCTCTGTTATGGTAATGGATGCACTTATATGGTGCTTTCATACTCAATGTGAGCCCTCAAAGCACTTTTCTACACCTTGGGGTTCAGCACCTTGCCCAAGGACACTTCAACAGACTAGGGGATCAAACCACAACCTCCTGATTAGCAGACAACCCAATCTACCTGAGCCACAGCCACTCAACATTTGTAGCTGTTGTCAGTGAAGCTTCACCTCCACTACTGCAGGATTTGTCTTAGCAGATATCGGTGCTTTTGGTTTGCTAGGGCCAGCTGACAACTTAGCACTTCACCCTTTGGTCTAAACATGGTCCCATCCATCTCTACAAAACCAACACGGCAGCAGCTAAAGCAGTAATATTAAGGCTTCAAAATGCAGTCAAGAAACTAATGCTAGGCACTGCAGTGGCCATCTTTTATCTACCAGCTACAGGCAAAATACAATATCTTTGCTGAGGGACGATACAGACGACATGAATTGGATGCACTTGACCCCTTAAGAGTCTTGGTTCTTGGGCAACAAGGAGAAAAATCTGACGTGGACGTACTTCTGTTACTGTTTGAGGCTTGAGCCGCTTAAATCCATTCACTCCTGTTTTCGAGGCAGGGTTCGTACACCTTTTCCAGGATCAGATTCAATCACTTTTTAAGCACTTTCAAGGTCCATTTTCAATATTTTCCAGCACATTGAGGGGTCATTCACAATTGTCAACATTTTCCAAGGTGTACAAAAAGTACTCTTTTTCAGACCCCCCTCCCCAAAAGTGTACAAAGAAAATTTTCATGACATTTAATTTCACCTGGTTCTTTGGTGTTTTCATGTAATAGGAAGTATTAAAAACACGTCCTGGTGTTGAAAAATTCTGGAAATCCTGGTATCAAATATACTCTTTCCTATCTATTAAAACATTGTACTGCACTGCATGTATGCAAAATGTACACGCCGACACACTGTACACAGTGGCAGTGGAGCAATTTGTCATCTGAATAGCCAATCTTGTGCCAAAAAGTGATTTCCAATATTTGGCAAAAAAAATATTGCTGGTATTTATATTATTGTAAATGACTTGTTGACCTATAATTTGTCAAGCATATCTCAAACATCATCTCTCATGAATGACATCAACTCATTTTGAGTCATAAAGAACATTTCTGTCACATGGTAGAAGCTGCAATCAGTTTTTGGCAACACCCACCAGTGTTAGCAACTTAGTGACTTTGTCACTAAGTTTTTCAGAATGATATTACGTCATTTTGAGTGAGAAACAACACTGCTGTCACAAGATGGAAGCTGCAATCACTGCTTGGCAAAGTGACTTTCATATATTCTTTAATGAAGGTAAAAACTATCATTGGCATTAAAAATGTATTTTTTTCTGTGTGTGAGAGACATAGTGTTATGTATACACAGTGCATGTGCAATATCTGATCGATAAGTAATATTGACGGTTCTCATCATTTCATTACAGATAATCTCCTGGGGTGTGTGTGTGTGTGTGTACGCAAGTGTGAGAGAGAGAGAGAGTGCGAGAGAGAGAGGATTAGTGAGCTTTGGTGTGGAGCTTCAGAGGAATGTTGACCACAGTTGCTGACTGACCAACCCGTGTGTGTGTGTGTGTGTGTGTGTGTGTGTGTGTGTGTGTGTGTACATTGGTGTTTACACACTGACAATATGACGACTGTTACAGTAAACCAGTGTACGTCACTTTGATGTCCTCTAAGTTGATGTGATATAAACGTGTGTGTCTGTGACCCAGATGACTTCTGGTTAAGGTCATTTCTGAAATGTTTCGGCTCCATTTGTGGCCCGGCTGATTGTGTCTTTTGATTGGATCGATCCCCTCGGGCTGCAGCAGCAGCAGCTGACTCGTTAGGCCTCAGTCACAGAAACAAAGACCCAGCAAAGAACTAAACAAGAGAGACAACGGCAGGAAAACTTTTACAACACACAGAAAGACTGAATGTTGGGACGAGAATCCTTTGCAGAGTGGAACCCACGGACATCAAATGCTGCATTACTTCCCTTGAGATGCTCTGACAGGCCTTCATCAGTTGCTGCTTGTTTGTGGCCTTCAGTAGCTGAACAGCTGCTCTGTTGGGTTGAAATCAGACGACTGATTTAGCCATTGAAGAATATCCAATTTCTTGATTGAGGAACTCTTGATTTGCTTTTGCAGTTTGCTTTGGGTCATTGTCCATTTACAGTACAGCCTCGTACACTTCATAATTCATCCTGCTACTTCTATCTGCGGTCACATCATCAATACACACTTGCAGCCATAAATGTTCATGCCATAACCCAGGTGATATGGTACGCTTCAGCTCATGACCTGTTCCTCTCCTTCTCCATACCTTTTCTCCTCCCATTCTGGTTCAGGTTTCTTCTCAGTTTCAGATTGTTTTTCCAGAACTGTGTGGGATCTTTTAGAGGTTTTTCTCTAAGTCTGATCTGCTCTTCCTGTTTTTTAGTGTAACCAGTGGTTTTCACCTTGATTATAGAACTTGACAATGACAGGCCTGCCTCCTTAACAGTGTTTTCACTCGGTTAGATGTTGTAAAGCTGTTTTTTTTTTTTTTTTAAATCATCATGGAAATAATTCTGTTATCATGCACATTAGCTCCATTCTGTAGCTTTCATTCCTTTTGCTGTTGCTGACCATTCCTAATTTTAAGAATTACCAGATTGTTGATTTAGCCACTTCTAAAGCTTTTGCTATCTCACTGAAACTACTTGTCAGTCAACTGTCCAATTCATTTTGAGCAGCGTATATTTAATGTGAAAGGAAGAAGCCTGTTTCACACACGTGTAGAACAAAAAAGGTACAGTTCGCGTAGAGACATCGCTTCATGTGATTCCCAGAAAAATCATATCTGACTCAAGAATCAATAAAACAGCGAAAGGTTAAATATTCTGCCTTCACGGGTTTTAAAAAAGCAAAACCAAACTAACTTTTAATCACAAATTCATGCTGGATGATGGGAAACTGTTTCAAGAATACAGCGTAGGATTGAGAGTCATTACAAACATGAAGATGAGATCAATAAAGATCAGATCGGCTCGTGGCTGCTGCGTGTTTTCATTCCAACTACTGCACAGCTAATTTAGCTTTTAATTAAAAGGTTTAAGTTACACGTCCCTGCCGGTCCGTGTTTGTGTGGCACTATGGTCATTCTGAGTGACAGTGAGGGATTGAGGGGACTAGCTTGGGTTTCCCGTGGCGTCTCTGTGTTGTTGAGCTAAAATAAGTTTATAGCATTCACCCATTGTTCTGGGATACACTGGGCTGTGGGTACAAGACGGGGTGAGAGCGCCATGGTTGGTCTGACAGCTGTTTGAATGTGTGGTTTATGGAGTTTAGAGTGGATTATGTTAGCATTAACACCGCACAGGTGCTGTGTGTGAATGTGCATTTAAAAGTTACACTGCATTCAGAACGGCCCAGAAATGTCTGCGCAGTGAAACACATTTCACAGTTTGGGCTCTGCTCTCCACCACAACAGATTTAAAATGGAAAAATCCAGACGCGACTGAAGGTCCGATGCTGGTCTTTAAGAGGTTGAAAATAAAAAAAATAAAAACAGCATTAAATGCTGAGTAATTACAGGCATTTTTACACAGTTCCCAGTTCCCACGGTAAGTTTTGGGCCACTGTCCATATAATCTGTGAAGCACCATCCAATCAGCTTTGCTTTACTTGGCTGAAATGATCAGAAGGTACAGCTCCACATGCTTCATAAGCCATCCATCCATTGATTCTGTCTCTTACAAGAACTTCAGATCAGTTTGGGAGAATCATTTCAGCATATTTGCCACAGATGTTCGTTCTCACATGCAGCACACAGCAGGAAACCCTCTGCTTCATTTTTATGAACAGATCTCTTCAAAATTGGTCAACAGTTAATGCTATATCTTTATTCAACGCCTTTAATCAAAGTTGAGAGTCTAAACTTCAGCGGTATCTGAATTGTTCCATCTCAAATGAGTCTGCAGTACTCTAAATACACTGTAGTTAGGGCAGTGGAAATGTCTGGGTAGAAGAAGGTCACATGCCAGCCACTCGTTCTGATTGTTAGCTGCACTGTTTGCACGCTGGCACAATGTATCACGCTGGCTCTTTACTCGGGAGCTGGAAGGTTAAAGACCAGCCAGAGTCCGATCCCACTGAGTCGGACATTTCCAGTGATCTGGAGCCATCGGAGGCCATCCAATCCCATGTATCACACGGTGTTTTACATGCCATGCTGTACATTTTGAATCATTCCAAGCCTTTTCTATACTTCTCAGCATTCTGGTACACACTGATATGAGTTTTTTTTTTACTCCAAACAATACAATTACAGAACTGCTTCAACTTTCTTTAGACATTTTTTGTCAAAGTCAAATGTGACTTGATTTGCTTTCACAGTCTTAAGGCCATTTCACACCGGATGCATTGTGTCACAAAACGCATGCAACACAAAATTCCAAATATTTCGAATGCAAAAAGTCGTGTAACCTACATACACACCGGATGTGCTGCATTTTTTGCAAATAAATTGTGCTCATATAATGAACTGAGAAAAAAACGAAGTCGACATCAAGCGATGATGTAATGAAGTTCTGATATAAACATGAGAAGGAAGAAACAGAGATTCTGGGTTCATCCAGCTCATAAGAAAGCAGCAGCAGGGAGAGTTTCATGGTTTGATCCCAGAGCTGAAGCTGCATTACGGCCGCTTTCACGCATATTTCAGGATATCAGTGGGACAGTTTGAGCTCTTGTTGGCAGAGCTGGGATCACGTGTGAGGAGGCAGAGAATAATTTCAGCGAGCCGACTGACCCGGAGCCGCGTGTAGCTGTGTGTCTGCGGTAAGATTTTACTGTTCCCACATCACTGTATATTCAATACATCGGTGCGCCTTTTGGGCTATGGGCTCACATGCTGCTAAATGCAGCGCTCTGATCGGTCATATCTGTTTGTTCGCTTGCAAAAATCAGAAAAATAGAACCCAAAAAATAAATGCCGCAAAATTGTCCTGTGAAATGACGCAGTCGGTGTGAACGACTGCATTAAGAACAAGCGAGTCCAAACATTTTTAATGCACGAAACATTTGCACGGAATTTACGCGTCTGGTGCGTAAAGGCCTTAAGGGTGGCGACTGACATCACCTTTGACTGCAGGTTATCTGTTTCGGAAACATTTCCGAAACTGATGAAGAAACAATACAAGGAATAACCCAAACAAGTCCACGAAGCAGCTTTTCTGTCAATTTTCCAATTATTCGGACCCTTGAAAAAGAGACTGCCACATATTAAAGGATTGTTCCTAAATCTCTCTCCAAAGCAAGTTTTTTTTTTTTTTGGCCATTTGGCAAACAGAATGGAAAGAAAAAAGTCCCTTTTAACAGGAAGAAAGGCTCAGGGATGGACAGCCATCTGCTGGGACTCTGATGTAAACATTAATGGCATCTTCCACGGCTGAACTGTAACGTTAACGAGCTGCATGTTATTTTGGAGGATGAAAATAATTTCTACATGGAAATGCTCACAGCAAGGACTGTGGATCTTTTGCGAAACCTGATCATGATATCTGGAAAGAATGATTACTGCTGAGTTTTTTCAATTTTTCTTTTTTTTTAATTGAATACATAATGAAGGTGCTGTTTAGTTCCATTATATNGCAGATTTTTTTTTTTTTTTTTTTTTACAGCCAAAAGAAAGACTGAAAGCACTACAGTCTAGAGGAAAATTAAATACATTCAATTTTAGGGTGACCCTTAAAGCACAGAATACTTATCTAATAAAATGTGTCAGTGCCCAAACATATCATTGACCTAACTGTATGTTACATTTGATACAGGGTGAGTTGTTTTCAGGTACTAAAGAATGATGAATTTCTAATAAGGCTAAAAAGTGGTTAACAATTTCAACTGCTAAACAATTATTATTATTTGTTTTTTGTTTTTTTTAAATCAGTGCTGATTCCATGAGTTCAGCAGGGAATAAAAATAAACTGGATTTTCGTAGAAGGCTGGTGGGTGCAATGGTTCAGTGTGCTTGTGTGTGAACAGAGAGTTTATAACGGCTGTGTGAGTCAGTATTTAGGCTTCACACAAACATGTCCTGGATTAGAGAGTATCAACTGGGAAAAGAGAGGGACAGCACAGAGGTGGATGAAAGCAAACTGCTAAAACCCAAATACGGTTAGGGCGTGAGGGTAAGGGTGGTTCAGGTAAAGAAAAAGGTCACAGCAGCAAGAAAAAGCTCATGAATTTGGCAGATGTATCAGTCATTTCCAAGAAAAAGTCAAAGGTCTCTGGAAAATGAGGAATCAATTATCCTTTCTCATGTCAGACAGCTGAGGGACAGAGAGATGGAGAGGAGAGAGACAGCTGATAGGGATGGTTGGATGTTAGATGGATGGAGAGCTTACAGAGATATGCGTGGTGTTATCAGCAGTAAGTCTGTGATTACGCCTTTATTTATAAAACACCTCTAAACATAAAGGGTCACAAAGGGCTCAGCCAACATGAGGGCAACGAGACAGGAAACCTGACAGGATAAAAGTGAATCAAACACCATAAGCCCAACTTACCTCCAGTCTGAAGTCACTAACTCGGATTATTTAACCATTCTAAGCACAACTTTGAGAAAACATGTCACATGATTGTTACTCCCCTCTGCAACCCCTACTCTCTTTGCTGTGCAGTGAGATAGTTTTCAGGTGCTGCCTTGGTTGATTGCTGACTGACTACATCTGATGAGGTGTGAATAAAGGCGTGCCTGAGGTCAGCTTTGGAGACTCACCACTTGCTCTTCTGCTCTCCGGGTTGTAACTGTTTTAGCGGTGCTCATCAAGTAATTTAAAATAAAATCCTTGCTTCTTAAAATTCTGGGGTCAGTCTCCTCCTTATGTTGCAGCTTTTGAGCTTGGTCGTAACATAAATGGGGGCTTGTCCAGGATCATTTGGACTCTAGTTTGGATATTTTTGTGGTGCTTGAGTGATGGGTTAATTAAGATGTTTTGCTTTTTGTTTTAGTTTTTTGTGTTTGGTGGTTATCCTGGGTGAGGGTTTGCTTCTGAGTTTGGCAGTGAATGACATCTCTGGTTTGCTGCCTGTTCAGTTTAGTGTTTAAAATTGCCGCGAGCCTGGTACTCCACTGAAGACTAGTTAGGTGAAGTTAGTTTTTGTTTTGTTTGTATATTAGGCTGGGAGTTGAACAAATTAAACCAGTGACACTTAATAAATTTTGAGAGCTAGTTGAAACCAGTCACTAGGTTTTGTGGCTAAAGCAGGTAGGCCTTTTGTTGAGCTGGCATGAAGTGTATATAAAGCTATTTCTGTGCAAACCTGTGTGCATCTATCAATTGTCATGGATCCCAAATAACTTACACCACGTAATGTTATGCAACGTTTGGTTCCCCAATCTGTCGAAATGTGAGCTGGTTATCAAAAACCCACCAGCACTGCAAAGCCGATCAGTGGAGGTAGGTTTTCATGAGTTTAAAGAGGCAGCACTGAGGTTGTTCTCGGTGTAAAAGTGGCATGACATCAAAGCTGAAAGCCTTGAGTTTAATCCCCACAGCAGACCTATCATTTCAATTTAACTATCCACAGAGAAACCAAATATCACAATCTGCTGTCCAAATCCTGCCTAGACTCTCTCAGTGCATCGGTTTATCAGTGAATGAAACACAATGTGCATCGCTGCCTCATTCATTACTGTCACTTACTGATGGAGGGATTACAGAGAAGGATGATGGGAGCTTAAAATAAGGGTGGTGTTTGGGTTTAAAGACAATCACAGTTTATTAAAGTGAGTCTTTTCTATTATTAACAGCTACAGAAGCCCAGAACTAAAAGCCTAACAGCATTAGCTGTCGGTAGCTGATGGCCTTCCAGTTAACACAGCAGTTGCTGACTGTAGTTACATTACAACCCAAATGTTCAGCAGAGGCGATGACAGTGGCGGTCCTAGCCTGTTTGGCGCCCTGGGCGAGCATCCCCGCCGGCGCCAACCCCCATAGCGATCGGTGCAGCAGTGCCTACCGCACTACTCCACTTGGGGGATAATGAGCGCCCTCTACTTGCTGTGTGGTGCATGTAGCTTTCTGCCATGGTCTGACAGACAGGTTTTAACAGAAGGTCCCCCCACCATCACAGGTACACTCAGAATTTCTTTTAAATT